>JAJOZX010002303.1:410000-692347 GCA_023014485.1 Bathynomus jamesi
TACTAAAAGTCTGCGAAGTGTATTCGCAGAAACATGATATTCTTTTTAATGTTACAAAAACTGAGGTTATGCAATTTCATCCTAAAAGCTGTAATCAGCCAGCTGATATAAGGTTTAAAATGAATGGTGAAGTAATTGAGGAAGTACAAGAGTTTAAGTATTTGGGTCAAACTATTACCAGCTCCTTGAGTGATGACTCGGATATAAGAAAACAATCTCGAAGCCTGTGTGCTAAAGCGAATATGACCATAAGAAACTTTCGATTCTGTACAAGTGAAGCTAAAGACACTCTCTTTCGTACTTTCTGCAGTAATATATACGGACAGCAACTGTGGGTGAATTATAAAAAAGGTTCTGGCAGAAATCTAAATTTGCTGTACAACAGGTCTTTTAGACTCTTACATAAATTACCCCCGAGATGCTCAGCTTCGCAGATGTTTGCTACCCGCAATGTCCCGAGCTTCCCGGAGATAATTAATAAGACGTGTTCAACAAAGTCTAATGCAAAGAATTAAAAAATCAACCAACCCGATCATCCGAGCTATCCATGAGTCCTGCCATTTATCCTCTAAGGCCTAAGCTATGGACTTCTTGGTATGAAAATGTCTGTCTGTAGCTCCACTTAACTTCGACATTACAGTATTATTTCTAATCAATTGTATATATTTCTATCCTTAGTATATGAACTGTCATTGTATTAATAATATTTGTCATATGGACTATAGTCTGCCAATGAACCTTTTCATTTTCATTTTCATATACCTTACCGTATGAACCTTATGTTGTTTCGTGTGTTGGTCTCTCTTCACACGGAGGTCAAGCTGGCGGCCCCGCTATATATATATATATATATATATATATATATATATATATATATACACACACACAGGGCATCCAAGAAGGGATTAAAATAAAATAAAAATCCAGTATGTTAAAGTGACTTAAGCATAAACGTGTTGCGATATAGTTAGACTCACCAATTTCAAGTTAATTATATATTTAATTTGGTATTAATTAATTAATTATATATTTAATTAGTTATTAATAATAAATTCTCACAATGTGTTTAAGACTTTGTCTAGCTTATCTTTAAAGCTATATATGAAGTTATTATTTACTAACTGAGACGCCAGTTTATTCCATGTGTTTCGTGTTTTACCACAAATAGTTTTTCTACATATTTTTATAAATTAAAAAAAAAAATAAATGTGAATAAAACACACACACACACACACACACACACACACACACACACACACACATATATATGAAAAATTATTTCACGAAAGTGACACGAAAAATATTTATGATGAATAAAACCACGAAGGGAAAAGAAACACAAAGGGGTGCTCAAGCGCTTTCGTCTAATGACATCCTCAGGAACACTGGAGTGAAAGGACAGATCAAGGCAATATATAGGTTACAAAAATAAACATACATACATACATATATATATATATATATATAGTAAGCATAGAAAAAATTGTGGGAGGAGCAAACACATTTGTATGGGAAATTGACACTTTTAGCACTTTGGCCGACATTCAATATAAATTCAAATGGCTTGTTTATGGAACAGGTCACAAAAGAATAAAGAAATAAAAATAAATATATATATAAATTGAGAAAAAAAAAAAAAAATTAATTACAAAATAGTGCCTTAGTGATATATATGTCACAGCCTAAATAACCATAAAGAAATAAACCAACAAATAAAAAACCACAATATATATATATATATATAATATATATATATATTATATATATATATATATATATATAATATATATATATATACAGTAAGTAAAGAAAAATTGTGGGAGGAGCAAACACATTTGTATGGGAAAATGACACTTTTAGCACTTTGGCCGACATTCAATATAAATTCAAGTGGCTTGTTTATGGAACAGGTCACAAAAGAATAAAGAAATAAAAATAAATATAAATAGGGAAAAAAAAAAAAAAAAATTACAAAATAATGCCTTAGTGATATATATGTCACAGACTAAATAACCATAAAGAAATAAACCAACAGATAAAAAACCAAAACTTGTAAGTGGAGTCTACAAATTCAAGCTCAAAAGGGAAGTTTACAATCAATTTAATAGATGATGCCAAATTGATATATATGTCACAAAGAAATAAAGAAATAACCAAAAAAAAAAAAAAAAATTAAAAAATAATAAAAAATAATAATAATAAATTGAAAAATAAATTTTAAGAGAGGCACACCAATTTATAAGGGAAAAATTACCAAAGGTTTTTTAGTTATTGTCTGAATCATGCATACTATGGTCACAAACGAATAAAAAAGTACAAGTAAATATAAATTGGAAAACAAAATGATGCCTAGATGATATATAAAGAACCATAAAAATATATACAACATATATAAGGTATATATACGAAATATAAACGCAATATATACAGAATATATATATATATATGCATAAGGGAAAAAATTACCAAAGGTTTGTTTTTATAATTATTAACTGAAAAATCGGTAGGTCGCAAAAGAATAAAGAAATAAAAATAAATATAAATTGAAAAAATTACAAATAATACAACTACACATGTATACCCGCATAACCAAATATATATACATATACATCCATATATACAAACCACACACATATAATATATATATATAATACAAGCTTGACCTTCGCGAAATGAGAAATCATCGCGCGGAACCTTTGTAAGGTTGTAAGGTAAGGCAAGGTACATACACACATATATATATATATATATATATATATATATATATATATATATATATATATTACACACATATATATACACATATATACATACATATACATATACACACATACATACATACATATACATATCACACATATACATACACACACATTTAACTGCAATGACCACGCACATACTCACATACACATACATACATACACATACACCCATACAGCAAAAAATTGAAAAATAAAATTGTAAGAGAAACCTACAGATTTATAAGGAAACAAAGACAAAAACAAATTTTACCAAAGATTTAACAACCTGCCCTTTTTGTTTAAATCCATTCTGAAGGAATTCAGAGCAACGGGATCGAGTTGAAACAGACCTTTACTCATGTTAAGGTTATTTGTAAGTTGAATTATAGCCGACTCAAGAATATTTCTATTAACAATGTTGCTAGAGTGAAAAAAACTGAAGCATTATTCCAATCAATACAATGGGATAACTCTGACAAATGGACAAAAAGGGCACTGGACAACTGTCCCGTTCTAACGGAATATTGATGCTGTTTTACACGCGTTTGCAAATCCTTTCCCGTCTGACCTATGTAAAGGAATCACATTGCTTACACCCAATTTTATAGATAATGCCTAAATTATTGGTAGGGCTATTTTTTACTATGATGTTTTTCACAATATTGTTATATGAAAAAACTACACTGATATCCAAAAGTTTAAGTACATTAGCAATGCCTAAGAAGCCCGGGAAAAATGGAAGTACTAAAATATTCTTTGACAAGGTGCGAGTGTTATTATTCACACGATAGAAGGTTCGTTTAGCCTTATTAAGACAAGATTCCATGAACGCAGATGGGTAACACAACTCACTTCCAATACCGTTGATATTTTCCAATTCGGCATCGATGTATTCCGGACTGGCGATCCTAAGAGCGCGGAGAAACATTGAGGAAAATATGGCCTTTTTAATAGGGGTGTCATGTCCAGAGTAAAAGTGTACGTAGGACAAATTGTTTGTTTTTTTTCCGATAGATACTAAACTTAAAACCCGGGCTATCCCTATGAACACGCACATCCAAAAACGGGATTGAGTTGTCTTGTTCCACTTCTAAAGTAAATTTAATGGAGGGGACTTGGTCATTTAACTGAAGGAGGAAGTCATCCAGGTCACGATTCATGGGCCAGATACACAAAATATCGTCGACGTACCGCAACCAAGGGATGCCAACCCCCAGGATTCTCGGAATGTAAGTAATTTCAAAAACTCCATATAAATATTGGAGAGAAGGGCGACAAAGGGTTGCCCATGGCCATCCCAAAAACTTGTTGATAATGCTCGCCATTCAAAATGAATTTACAATCCTTGATACAAAGCTTAATAAGTTCCAAAACAGTGTGTGCAGGTAATGGTAGATCATAGTTATGTAATTCTCGGGCGAGAAAGTCAATCTACCATTACCTGCACACACTGTTTTGGAACTTATTAAGCTTTGTATCAAGGATTGTAAATTCACTTTCAATGGCGAACATTATCAACAAGTTTTTGGGATGGCCATGGGCAACCCTTTGTCGCCCCTTCTCTCCAATATTTATATGGAGTTTTTTGAAATTACTTACATTCCGAGAATCCTGGGGGTTGGCATCCCTTGGTTGCGGTACGTCGACGATATTTTGTGTATCTGGCCCATGAATCGTGACCTGGATGACTTCCTCCTTCAGTTAAATGACCAAGTCCCCTCCATTAAATTTACTTTAGAAGTGGAACAAGACAACTCAATCCCGTTTTTGGATGTGTGTGTTCATAGGGATAGCCCGGGTTTTAAGTTTAGTATCTATCGGAAAAAAACAAACAATTTGTCCTACGTACACTTTTACTCTGGACATGACACCCCTATTAAAAAGGCCATATTTTCCTCAATGTTTCTCCGCGCTCTTAGGATCGCGTCCGGAATACATCGATGCCGAATTGGAAAATATCAACGGTATTGGAAGTGAGTTGTGTTACCCATCTGCGTTCATGGAATCTTGTCTTAATAAGGCTAAACGAACCTTCTATCGTGTGAATAATAACACTCGCACCTTGTCAAAGAATATTTTAGTACTTCCATTTTTCCAGGGCTTCTTAGGCATTGCTAATGTACTTAAACTTTGGATATCAGTGTAGTTTTTTCATATAATAATATTGAAAAACATCATAGTAAAAAAATAGCCCTACCAATAATTTAGGCATTATCTATAAAATTGGGTGTAAGCAATGTGATTCCTTTTACATAGGTCAGACGGGAAAGGATTTGCAAACGCGTGTAAAACAGCATCAATATTCCGTTAGAACGGGACAGTTGTCCAGTGCCCTTTTTGTCCATTGTCAGAGTATCCCATTGTATTGATTGGAATAATGCTTCAGTTTTGTTTCACTCTAGCAACATTGTTAATAGAAATATTCTTGAGTCGGCTATAATTCAACTTACAAATAACCTTAACATGAGTAAAGGTCTGTTTCAACTCAATCCCGTTGCTCTGAATTCCTTCAGAATGGATTTAAACAAAAAGGGCAGGTTGTTAAATCTTTGGTAAAAATTTGTTTTTGTCTTTGTTTCCTTATAAATCTGTAGGTTTATCTTACAATTTTATTTTTCAATTTTTTGCTGTATGGGTGTATGTGTATGTATGTATGTGTATGTGAGTATGTGCGTGGTCATTGCAGTTAAATGTGTGTGTATGTATATGTGTGTATATGTATATGTATGTATGTATGTGTGTATATGTATATGTATGTATATATGTGTATATATATTATATATATATATATATATATATATTATAATATATATGTATATATGTGTATGTACCTTGCCTTATCTTACAACCTTACAAAGGTTCCGCGCGATGATTTCTCATTTCGCGAAGGTCAAGCTTGTATGTATATATATATATATATATGTGTGTGTGTTTGTATATATGGATGTATATGTATATATATTTGGTTATGCGGGTATACATGTGTAGTTGTATTATTTGTAATTTTTTCAATTTATATTTATTTTTATTTCTTTATTCTTTTGCGACCTACCGATTTTTCAGTTAATAATTATAAAAAACCTTTGGTAATTTTTCCCTTATGCATATATATATATATATTCTGTATATATTGCGTTTATATTTCGTATATATACCTTATATATGTTGTATATATTTTTATGGTTCTTTATATATCATCTAGGCATCATTTTGTTTTCCAATTTATATTTACTTGTACTTTTTTATTCGTTTGTGACCATAGTATGCATGATTCAGACAATAACTAAAAAACCTTTGGTAATTTTCCCTTATAAATTGGTGTGCCTCTCTTAAAATTTATTTTTCAATTTATTATTATTTTTTATTATTTTTTAATTTTTTTTTTTTTTTTTTTATTTCTTTATTTCTTTGTGACATATATATCAATTTGGCATCATCTATTAAATTGATTGTAAACTTCCCTTTTGAGCTTGAATTTGTAGACTCCACTTACAATTTTTGGTTTTTTATCTGTTGGTTTATTTCTTTATGGTTATTTAGGCTGACATATATATCACTAAGGCATTATTTTGTAATTTTTTTTTTTTTTTTTTCCCTATTTATATTTATATTTCTTTTTATTTCTTTATTCTTTTGTGACCTGTTCCATAAACAAGCCATTTGAATTTATATTGAATGTCGGCCAAAGTGCTAAAAATATCATTTTCCCATACAAATGTGTTTGCTCCTCCCACAATTTTTCTTTACTTACTATATATATGTATAATTTGTATATGTGTGTATGTATATATATATATCTATATATATATATATATATATATATATATATATTTGTGGTTTTTATTTGTTGGTTTATTTCTTTATGGTTATTTAGGCTGTGACATATATATCACTAAGGCACTATTTTGTAATTAATTTTTTTTTTTTTTCTCAATTTATATTTATATTTATTTTTATTTCTTTATTCTTTTGTGACCTGTTCCATAAACAAGCCATTTGAATTTATATTGAATGTCGGCCAAGTGCTAAAAGTGTCAATTTCCCATACAAATGTGTTTGCTCCTCCCACAATTTTTTCTATGCTTACTATATATATGTATATATGTATGTATATGATATATATATATATATATATATATATATATATATAATATATATATATATATATATATATATGTATATATATATATATGTATATGTATTTATGTATGTTTATTTTTGTAACCTATATATTGCCTTGATCTGTCCTTTCACTCCAGTGTTCCTGAGGATGTCATTAGACGAAAGCGCTTGAGCACCCTTTGTGTTTCTTTTCCCTTCGTGGTTTTATTCATCATTATATATATATATATATATATATATATATATATATATATATACAGGGTGTTTCAGGAGGAAAGGTCAATACTTCGGGAGGTGATAGTATCGGTCATTGTGAGAAAAAAAGTTCATATGAACATGTGTCTAATTCTGAATAGTTACGGAGATAGAGCTGTTTCAATCTGATGCGCGCACAGCTCTTCCTCCCCTTCCCTCCCCTATAACCTTGAACCATGTAAGCTGTAATGTAAGCATGTAACATAAGCCAATCGATAGCTGACTGTTGTGAGTGACATTGTTTGGTGTTTGAAGCAGTGTTAAGAATGCCACACACCTTCACACATGCCGAATATGCAGATATGGTGTAATTTTGGTGTATGTCTACGGTTTTTGCGATGGAAGTGCAACAGCTGCTGTTGCAGAATACCGTCGACGGTTTCCGAACCGCAGAATTCCGGATCGAAGAGTGTTTACCAGGGTTTTCAACACATTGCGTGAGATTGGTACAGTTCCCAGAGCTCATGTTTCATCTGAACATGAAGGTCAACAAGATGTGGATGAAGTGGAAAACATTCTTCAGTTGGTAGAGCGTAGTCCTACTACTAGCTCACGAAGATTTTCTACACGTCTCAGTGTACCACACACTGTCAAGAGTATGGCGAACATTACGTGAGGAATGTTTGCATCCATATCATGTACAGCGTGTACAACACCTTCAACCAGGAGACGCTGCCATGCGACTGGAATTTTGTCATTGAGTAAATGCTAATCGCCGATTGCTTCGATTAATACTGTTCACCGATGAAGCTACTTTCACCCGTGACGATATCAACAGCACTCGTAACTCTCATCAGTGGCCAGACGAAAATCCAAATGCCACTGTGGAAACAAATTTTCAACATCGCTTCTCTGCCAATGTGTGGTGCGGTATCATCGATGATCAGCTGATTGGCCCTGTTACTTTAGAGAATCGTCTTACAGGACAAAGTTACCTAGAATTTCTGCAAAATGAATTGCCAGGACTGTTGGAGGATGTTCCTTTGGCTACACGCGCTGGTATGTACTTTCAGCATGACGGAGCTCTTCCACATTCTACCCGTCTGGTGATGCAGTACCTAAATCAAACTTTCCCTGGTCGATCGATCGGCCGCGGTGGTCCCATTCAATGGCCACCAAGATCTCCAGACCTCTCTCCGTCAGATTATTGTTTGTGGGGGTGGATGAAAAGTCAAGTTTACAAAAGAAAGGTGGATACACGAGACGAATTGCTCGCGTGCATTTTGGATGCTGCTGCCCGCATAAAGGAACGTCAAGATCAACTCAGACGAACAACACGCGATCTTCGCACACGAGTTGCAAAGTGCATTGAGGTTGACGGTGGGATTTTCGAAAACGTATTGTAAACTGTAACAAATTTGTCATTTCTCAATCTGATACCATTCAAAATGCCAATGTTTAAACATTAAATGTTAGAAACAGTAAATGGTTTCTCTTTCTTGATTACCATTAACAATGCTTTTGTATTTGTAGATTCAAACAGCTCTATCTCCGTAACCATTCAGAATTAGACACATGTTCATATGAACTTTTTTCTCACAATGACCAATACTCTCACCTCCCGAAGTATTGACCTTTCCTCCTGAAACACCCTGTGTATATATATATATTACAACATATTAATTTTATTTTATATCTTTACTTTAAAAAGTTAAAATCGTTACTTCATCATGATTATGAATATGTAAATTATAGAGTGGCTGACATAATTCCCTCTAATTTAGTCTCTTCACAAAGGACAGAAATGGTTCCAAAATTATATATAATTTCCAAGCGAGATTTCTGGTTTATGTCATCGAAACATTTTTCTGTAAAGTTTCCTAAATATTTTCTGCTGATTTCTATAAAATAATGAATAAATCACTGCTACATTGACATTAATTGTCATCAATTTATTAGTGATACCGAAACTGTTTGGCATTTCGACCCCCCAATCCCACCCACCCCCTACCCGTACCTTATGAACATAACTCATTTTGGTTTCTGAGGAAATTTAAATTACCCTTCGAAAAAAGGATGTAAAATTTGCTTGTCATCGATGTGCGCTTCTTTGGGGTATGAGAAATGCCATAGCACTTAAAGGGAGGAAGTGGGTGGTATACGTTCTTCGTGCCAATCAGAAATAGTGCCATAAAACAGAGGAACTCCAAATACTGTCACGAATCTTTATTTTTATAAATAAAAATAGTAAAGACCAAAAATTAAGGACTAAATTTTAAGCATTAAATATCAGTGGTCTAATTAACAATTGTGTGTTAACACAATGTTAATACAATGGTCTAATTAACAATTCTATAGTAACATTATTGTAATATTGTATTGAAAAAAACTGTATTATTTACAGAGGTTTGACAAAAGTAAATAGACACCTTTGCTTTTTCCAAAGTTTTTCGATATCTTTAAAATCGTTCTTTTTCCTTTTGCATTTATTAATTCAATAAATTTTTTATTATTTATTAACTTTTATAATCACATAAAAGTTTTTTAGAAAAACTCAAAGATGTCTATTTACTTTCGTCAATTTCTATCAGTAAAGGTTTTTATTTAAAGAAACAGTTTAGTAGTTGTTAACTACATAACTACAGGGTGTCCCGTAAGTCTGGACCCATAGGGAAAAATAATAAAATTACAAAATAGTCCAAAAATTTATTACATAATCTGTTCAAAGTGTCCGCCGTTGTGTCGCACACATAGTTGAAGACGTAATCTCCACTGCGACAGCACTTTCTGAATCACAGTCGCAGAAATTTCTTGACACGCCTCCACAATGCGTGCTTTAAGGTGGAAAATGTTCTAAAGTTTGACCTCGTACACTTTGGCTTTCAAGTGGCCCCACAAATAAAACTCCAGCGGAGTAAGATCATAATAAAAAAATAATAAAAATAATAATAAAAATAATAAAAAAATATATTATAAATAAATTTTTGGACTATTTTGTAATTTTATTATTTTTCCCTATGGGTCCAGACTTACGGGACACCCTGTACATAACTGATGAAATTTTAAAACAAAACAAGTCAAATTTGGAAGGGAATTCGATATTTTTTAGCCTTAAATACAACAGATTGAGAGATTTTTCACAATTTTTAAAACTGCCTGAAGTTACTCTTATGCGGGTTCGGACCCCCTCCCCCCTCCCTTTTATGGTGCTTCTTCAGAGGGAAATATTTGGGTGTGTAACATAATTATTCAGTTCAATCAACCTTATGTCGGTTTGTTGCTTATTTTGATCGTTTTTTATGCATGATGAAGTCATCGGGAATTCGAGCCTCACGTTTATAAACATCTCACGTATAAGAGCACTTGGAAAGAATTTAGCTGCAGGTAATGCTTTATTTAAGTCCCCGAAACGAATGGTGTTTATTAGGAGGTGCCGTTGTATGCCATGCATTTAGATGTTCAGATGCAATTTAAAATAATCTCTCTCTCTCTCTCTCTCTCTCTCTCTCTCTCTCTCTCTCTCTCTCTCTATCTCTCTCTTCTTTCTTTCTTCATTGTAATGCATCACTTACTGTCTGAAACTAGCGAAGAAGTTTGCACGTTTCAAACAATATTTCATTGAAGAACTTTTCAAACATCGATTATAATTTAAAAGAAATTTAGGTAATTTTTCTGAAGGAAAAATCTTTGAAAATCTAAAAAGATCCCCTTTTGAGAAATTATTCCTTCCCCTGTCTCTGCATTGTACCATTTTTAATAAAAATACGCTTACAAAATGTTTATAAACGTTTATAAGATGTTTATAAACGTTCTAAAACGTTCGTAAACGACCATCTCTTTTCATTAATTTTACTGATCATAAGTTAGGATTGTCTTTAGACATACTGTAAATGACATATAATCTCAAACATTGTCTATAAAATCGTTGATTTTATTTCTTTAGTTTTGAGGGGGAGGGGGATTACAAAAGTTGTCAAAGAATAAATATTAAATTACTCTTCGTGTTAATCTTCCGTCAATGTGTCCCTGATATTTGACAAGATTTCTCTTATTCTATGAATCTATGGTATCTAAAAGCTTTACTACCTCACTTTCTTCCTTTGTTTCAGGAAATTGAAATTAGAAATGGAAATAGTAAAGAAATGGAGTTATAAAATCATTCCATTCTTGACTGGAAACGATAAGAAAAATAACTTGTATTTCAGTGAAAAATTTTTATTTTTAAATTATCATTTTGTGGCCATTTGTAGAAGCACTTAAATGTGACCATTTATAGACATATGGAGATTGTTACAGGTATTTTTATTGTCTTCTGTGAATTTTACTCTCCAGTGAAAGTTTTAAGGTAAGGTGCTATATCTAAATTTACTGTGTTACAGAACTTTTATATATATATATATATATATATAGGGGGTGGCGCAAAAATCAGGAGTCAAAGGAGCCAGAGAGAATGGATTTTTTCCAGTTCTATAGCCGCCACTATTTTTAAATAAAAATTACTTTTTATTTAAAAATCTTATAATTGATACAATGATAATAATTTATGCAACAATAACCATTTGACTCCTAACTTTTACACCATATATATATATATATATAATATACGGGACAACAGGTACAGACAAAGATAAAAAGAGGTAAATTCTCGGAGGACCACACGGCAACGAAACCGGCACCCCCATTGGAAAACGAATCGGAACCACCTGTATGCGAAAAAGAAAGAGAAAAAATAAAAATAATCCTAGCCAACATTCAGGGCCTTAAATCAAACCATTCCCCGGACAAAGTTTTATACCTGAAAGGACTCGTGCAAGAAACCGGAGCAGACTTTGCATGCCTCACGGAAACTCATCTAAAGGACTGCCAGGCGAACTGTGAAAATTGTGAATCCTGTATTGACAAAAAAGAAATACAAATTGACAATTATAACATCCTCCAAACCGACAGAACAGTGAGACGTAAAGGAGGATGTGCTATTTACCCAGTGGCGGTTCCTCATATGGGCAATATGGGCAGCCGCACAGGGCGGCATTTGTGGAGGGGCGGCATGAGCGCCTGCAAAAAAAATAAAAATAAAAATAAGAATAAATAAATAAAGAAATAAATAAAAATAAAAAATAAAATAAAATAAATAATAAAAGATCAATAAATATATTTTTATTAATAAAAAACCATCTATTGCATTTTCCATAAACCTTCCCATAAAAGACCTAAACAATGCAAAATGCTTCCAGATTAATATTATTGGGAATAAAGGCCCATACTTTAACATATGTAATGTTATTTTTCTGGGTTTGGTTAAATAGTGAAATGTATATTATTTATTACAGAACGAATCTTCACACTAAGCCACTAAGGTCTGTCAAATAACCGCAAATGGATAAGAAGAGGTCAAAGCTATCAGGTGCTCAGTTTAGAAAAAAGAGGAAAGAAGAAGAGGAGAAACGAGCAAAAGATAAAGGTATAGAGCTATGTCATCTACTCTTCACTGCTATATTGCACTGCTATTTTGTGATATAGCTTTCTGAGTCATTTGAAGTGTACTATTATGTATATAATTAGCCATTAACCAAGGAGGTTGTATTATTCATTTGTTTCCTATTCTAAAAGTTTAATAAATTGTGCTTAATAACATGTTAAATTAATTGTACTAGCCTATTCATGCATTGGTCTGTTATGTTCTATTTTACTATTTGCAGGGCACTTTTGAAATATTTTGGAACACCCTCTGCCACTAGCCAGGATGAGAAGCCATCTACTTCTGCCATTATTGAGGCTGAGGAGCCATCTACCTCCTCAGCCTCACATATGTCTCCACAAATGCAGTCTGATCCTGAGGATGAAGACCCATTTGCTTCTACTTCTCCCCGGCAGGACTCTTCAGGTGAGTTTGTGTGCACATATGTCTGTGAGTGTGTGCGTGTGTGTGTATGTGTATGTGTGTGCATCCCTGCAAAGCATTTGCAAACAGTTATAAATTATAATGTTATTATCACTGGGTCTGGGTTACTGGGTATGTGTGGTGTTTCACCACCATAATTCCATACCACCACCATAACAAAGTGCTGTGAATAATGTGTTATCTAACTTAGGTGTGTATACTAATGAGTAATGCTCTTGTTCTTTCTATTAGAAATGCCTGGAGCAGAATCGCCTCCTGAGGATGAGTCTCTGTCCACCGACCCTGCTAACTGGCCTTCAGTTCTGACTGAGAGAATTCGGACACAACTGGTTTCCAGGGGACCAAGTCAAGTACCATCTGACTTTGTATCCCCTAGAAACGACAGTGACGGAAGAAGTTTCCACCATCAATACTTCAGGAAGTCATTGGTTAGTGGGGAAAATATAACCAGAAGTTGGTTGGTCTATTCCTTAAAAAACAACAGCCTTTTCTGTTTCTGTTGTACATTATTTTCCAAGAGGAAAATAAATTTAACAAGTTTGGGACTCTCGGACTGGAAGCATGCAAGCTCATTGCTCACATCACATGACAACAGTTCAGAACACCTAAATTCTATGAAAATCTGGAAAGAACTGGCAGTGAGGATGAGAAAGGGGGAGACCATTGACAAGCAGGAGATGGCACTTCTGGAGGCTGAGAAGTTGAGATGGAGAGCGGTGCTGACACGTCTCACTGCTATTGTGCATTCTCTGGCAGTTAGGAATTTGGCATTAAGGGGACATACAGAAAAATTGTTCTCACCATCAAATGGCAATTTCTGAAAGAAGTTGAACTGATGGCACAATTTGATCCTATAATGCAAGAGCACATTAACCGTGTCCAAAAAGGGACCTCCAGTCACACCAGCTACCTCGGCCACCAACATACAAAACGAACTCATTGATTTGTCAAGCAGCAAGACCATTTCAGCAATGGTGAGCGACATCAAACAATCAAAGTTTTTTTCAATAATTCTAGATTGCACTCCAGATATCAGCCACACTGAACAGTTGTCAGTTGTGATTCGGTTTGTGTCACTGGAGGGGAAGCCCCATATAAAGGAACATTTCATGGGGTTTTTGGAGGCAGAGGAGTCCACTGGTCAACATTTGGCATCTCTGATTCTGAAGAGACTGGAGGAGCTAAAAGTTCCTTTCATGGACTGTAGAGGACAATCATACGACAACGGGGCCAACATGAGGGGAAAAACAAGGGTGTTCAATCCAGGCTCCTAGAAATTAATCCCAGAGCTCTGTTTGTTCCATGTGGGGCTCATTCTCTGAATTTGCTTGTGGCCGATGCTGCTAAGGGATCTATTGATGCCACAAGTTACTTTGGCATCTTGCAGAAGCTTTACAACTTGTTTTCAGCCTCCACACAACGATGGGCCATTTTGAAAAAACATGTGAACATCACATTGAAGATGTGGTCTGATACAAGGTGGGAAAGCAAGATCAAGAGTGTGGAGCCCCTGAGATATCAGGCAGCTGCAGTGAGAGATGCACTGATCGAGGTGAGGGACCACACCAAAGACTCTGTAATAAAGGTCGAGGCTCAATCTCTGTCAGAGGAGGTTGGGTCATACCGCTTCGCCATTTGTTCAGTGGTGTGGCATGACCTGTTGTGCCAAATTCAGCATGTGAGCAAGCAGATGCAGTCTCCTAGCATGCACGTTGATGTTGCAGTAAATCTCCTAAAAAAAACAGAGAGAGGTCTCCGCAATTACAGGGCAACAGGTTTTGTGGCTGCACAAATGGCAGCCACAGATATCTGTGAACAAATGAATGTGGAGGCTGTGTTAAAACAAAAACGGCTGAGGTCCACAAAGCGGCACTTCTCCTATGAAGCATCTGATGAGCCCTTGATTGATGCTTTGAAGAAGCTGGAGGTGACATTTTTCAATGCAGTGGTTGATGCTGCAACATCAGCCATTCAGGAAAGATTTTCCACGTTGGAAATTGTGGGAGAGAAGTTTGGAGTGCTGACACATTTCCAAAATCTCACATTTGAGGAGCTGACAGAACAATGTGTGAACCTTAGTACTACACTACACTTTAAGGGACAATCTGACTTGGATGGCAGAGAGCTTGCACAGGAGCTGAAGAACTTGCCTGACTTGCCATCAAAGACCATATCCTTGCTTGAACTGCTGACATTTATCCATGAAAGGGAGCTCTCTGAAATATATCCAAATTTGTGGACTGCTCTCAGAATTGGTCTTACTCTTCCAGTCACTGTTGCTGAAGCAGAGAGGAGCTTTTCAAAGCTGAAGCTCATCAAATCCTACCTGAGGTCAACTATGTCACAGGAACGCCTTACCGGTCTGGCCATCATCAGTATAAATCATACAATTGCTGAGCAGATTTCATATGATGATTTAATTCATGACTTTGCATCAAGGAAGGTAAGAAGAGTCAGGCTTTAGATGGCAGTTGTGCTGTGGTGCAATTTATTTTGTTTCTTGTTCAAAGTGTAGCATAATAATTACCCTCTCTTAAGTGTCTTATTCTATTTATGTGATAGAGCATTTGTACAATTTAGAAATTTGATTCTCTAGTTTATTTATGGCAGTTGTGCAATTTAATTTGTATTTTTCCTGTTCATAGTATCATAATTACATTCTCTTAAGTGAGTTATTCTATTTACGTGATGAAGGATTTGTAAAATTCAGAAATTTGAGTCTTTGTTTTGGTTCTGAAGTTCCAACAATTAGTCCAATAAAAAGTTATTTTGTGAAAGAGTTATGTCTGTCCTTTATTTTGGGGGGATTCGAATGTGTGTGTGTTGGCGAACAGGGGGGGGGCGCTGAAGGTGAGGTTCGCCCAGGGCGTCATGTAAGCTAGGACCGCCACTGTATTTACCCACGCGAAAGGCAGATGGCAGAAATGACTATAAGTACCTCAAGCAGCTACGTAGAATGTGTAGCAGCAAAAATTGAAAAATTATATATGGTACTAATTGTAATGTACAGACCCCGAAACACGCCAACCTCAAAATTTTCAGATTCCATTACATAGGTAAGAAACTTGGTAAAAGATTTACACTCTCCAACCCCAAATATTTTTCTCTGTGGTGATTTTAATTTCCCACTCATGAAATATAAAAGGATAGGAAAAAATATATGTATACACCAGGACAAGGGGGGCACACAAGAAGACCAAGAGCAGGTAAAAATGCTACTAGCTCTAGCTGATGAATTTATGTTAACGCAAGAAATGACAGAACACAAGAAAAAACAACTGCCTAGATTTGGTGTTCACAAACAACAACAATCTAATTGATAATGTAGAAATATCCCCAACTATGATATCGGACCACAACATCATTGAAATAACAACTAATATAAAGGCAACAGGAAAGGAAAGAACACACACAACAGAAAGAAGCAAATTCGAATTTTTTAATTTTCACTCCAAAGTTATAAACTGGGAAGATGTTACATCCAGCATAGAAGTAATAGATTGGAAAACCATTTTCGAGGCCAAGACAACGGAGGAGACGCTAATGACTTTAGAGGAGAAGACGTTAGAAATTGTCGAAAAACATGTCCCAAAGATACAACAAAGACGAAAGAGAAGCAGGTTCGAAAGACAAAAGAGGGCATTGTTTCGAAAGAGAAAAAAAGTGACTGCAAAATTAAGTAACCGTAAAGATGACAACATCAGAAAAATATTAAATGATAAACTGCAAAGTCTCGATGACGTCATACAGGAACTAATTGAGAAGCATATAGAAAAAGAAGAAGACGACGCTATAAAATCGATAAAGGCTAACTCAAAGTACTTCCATAATTTCGCAAAAAGAAAGTCGAAAAACCATGCGACTATCGGACCTTTAAAAAACGAGAACAGTGCTTTATCTGATGATCTAACAGAAGTAGCTGAACTATTAAGGGCTCAGTATGAATCATCTTTCAGTATCCCCAAAACTGACAAATTGATATGCGATAGAAACGCCTTCTTTGAAGAACTACAAGGGGAAAGTATAACGGACTTCGACTTTACGACGGATGATATTACACAAGCCATAGGGAAACTAAAAACACACTCAGGAGATCGATCCGAGGCCAAACACTACAGGCCAGTGTCGCTTACATCTCATCTCACTAAAATATTTGAAAGACTAGTTAGACAGAAAATCTATGACTTTTTGGAAATTCAGAAAAATTTCAATGATAACCAACATGGGTTTTGGTCAGGCAGATCATGCCTATCACAACTAATGGAACACTACAACAACATTATTGATGCACTTGAAAGAAATGAAAACTATGATGTACTATACACAGACTTTGCCAAAGCGTTCGACAAGTGTGACCATGCAATCACAATACATAAAGTGAAATATATGGGAATAACAGGAAAAGTAGGGAAACGGATATATAATTTCCTTAGTGAGCGGCGGCAAGTCGTTATAGTACAAGGAGTATCTTCTTCAGAATCAGAGGTCCTCAGCTCAGTACCACAAGGAACAGTATTAGTTCCACTACTCTTCATAATCATGCTAACTGATATAGATGAGGACATTACCAGAGACAGCCAGTAGCATCCTTTGCGGATGACACAAAGATCAGTAGAGAAATAAGAAACCCAGAAGATATAGGATCTCTACAAACCGACATGAACAGAATCTACAAGTGGACGGAAGGCAACACTATGAAGTTTAACACTGAGAAATTTCACCTGTTACGGCACGGAAAAAGAGAAGACCTAAAATCCATGGAATATTATACCCCAAATGGACAGGAAATTCAGAGAAATTCTAGAGCAAAATATTTAGGGGTTGTAATGACAGATGATGCGAAATTTGAAACACAAAATAAGATAGCAGTAAACAGAGAAAAGAGAATAACGGGGTAGTTATTGAGAACCTTTAAACGAAGGGATAGGCATGTAATGATTCCTCTACTGAAAACCCTGATCATACCCAAATTGGAATATTGCTCGTTCCTAACATCCCCATATAAAAAAGAAGACATTAGACAGCTGGAAGGGATCCAAAGAAGCTTCACAGCCAAGATCAACGGGTGCAAAGAACTAAATTACCGGGAAAGGTTACGCGAACTAGACCTATATTTACTGGAAAGGAGAAGAGAGAGATACACCATTATTTACACTTGGAAAATAATGGAGAAACTAGTCCCTAATCTTACTCTGTCGTATTCCCAAATTAAAGGCGAGACAGGGAACATCCTTAACCCTGAAAGAAAATAGCTTGGTTGTGAGAGGACCAAAACTGTTCAGTCAGCTGCCCAAAGACCTAAGAAACACGAAGGGAGTTGCAGTGGGCATCTTCAAAAGAAGATTAGACGCCTGGTTCAGAACAATCCCCGATGAGCCGGGCGTACCTGGCTGTTTGAGGTGGAGAGCACAAGAAACCAACCCACTACTTCACCAGGCCAACTCGAAAGGAAGGGCGACAAGCTTGACCTTCACGAAGTGAGGAATCATCGCGCGGAACCTTTGTAAGGTTGTAAGGTGTATATATATAGTATATATATCGTATATGTATATTACACTTTAAGAACATTTGAAAGATATGTGAATTCCTTTCAGTTCTTCAATGCCTTTCATTTCAATGTTATTTATAATAACATGTTGTTCTAATTATTTATGGCTGAACTCTTCCCCTTTCAAAAAACCGAAATTAAGGGGACGGAGAAAGGTTAATGATGAACCAAAGACGGTTTATATTGCTCCTTCTTTACTCCCGGAGCCACCTAATCCTACCTTCTGAATAGGTGTACAAGTGTTGGCAATAACAAAATCTACAAGGATTTGAAACGGATATTTAATCCTATATAAAGTAATATGCACCTCATACAATACTAAAGCTAAGCAAAGTCTTACAAGGGCCAGAAACTGGCGAGAAACTGGCACAACGCTCAAGCTAAACTAATGCTGCCTACTGCACTAACTCCTATTATTACTAGCAACACTGGGAGTCGAGCCCTCGACTTCAGTGCCTCCACTTCGCTTACAGCGAAACGGTGTTACCCACTGAGCTGCGGACGCTGTCTAAAATTTGCAATGGATTATATAAAAGTGTTATTAATTTTTACATGACATATCGATATTAATTATTATATATATATATAATATATATATATCTTACAACCTTACAAAGGTTCCGCGTGATGATATCTCATTCGCGAAGGTCAAGCTTGTTGCCCCTCCTCTCTCTCTCTCTCTCTCTCTCTCCTCTCTCTCTCTCTCTCTCTCTCTCTCTCTCTCTCTCTCTTCTCTCTATATAATATAATATATATATATTATATATATATATATATATATACATTGTACATTCTTTTTTTACTTTGTGAAAATTAGCAAAAGTTCTTAAACTCAATCCAGATTTTAGTAAGAATTTAGTAAAATTCTTTGAGGGTTATATTCTCACCCCGCCTCTCCAATTAAAAACATCCCAATAAGATAATTATAACAAAAAATAGGAAGTAAATAATCAGTCATAAGAGTAATGAATAAAATTGTTTGCCATGAACATTTCTTCATGGAAATTAAAAAATATTTTAGAATTTTAATTGGAATTGAATAAAACTAGTGTGATATATATATTATATATATATATATATAATATATATATATATATATATATATATATATATATATATTGTGATGTATGAGTAAAGTAATGAGGTTAATGGGGAAAATAAATAAATAAATAAACCATTTGCTCATGCAAACGAAACGAATTTGTACGTGTGAAGGAGGGTTCGGGGTCCGGGGGTGTTAACGCAGACTGTAGTGGTTATCATACTGTCCACACACCAGTATGCCACCAATGAAGGGTTCAGGGATCCAGCGGGTTCCGGTTATCCGTCGAATGAAGGGTTCGGGGTTCCCGGATGTTTGATGAGGACTGTAGTGAGACCCATTCTAACCCACCATCATGCCATCAATAAATGGTTCGGGGTTCGAAAACCATATTTTTAAACTGAGGGTTGAAATTGACCAGAGAGTTATCGGAAAAATAGTGTAAATTAAGCTCGCGTCATCAGAAAACAAACTGTTGTTTGACACCTCTGGAGTTGAATGATTGCCCGAAATTGAAAATGAGGGGAATATATAGCTGAAGAAGGTTGTTTTTGTTTATCCTTTGGTTTTGCCTGAGAAAAATCCTCGAGAGAAGATTTTAAATTTTAATTTAAAAATTTCTTTAAGAAAGGCGGAGCACGAGTATAACGAAGTTGAGATTAAAATATAGAATCAGTGTAGTTTAGTTGCTAAGACGATAAACATCGAGGTTAAGACTGTGAATCAGGTTAACTCAGTATTAGCAAATTCTAACGTAAAGAAAACGTTGAAAGAAATTCATGTGTGACTCGTTAAAACAGACAGAAAGAGTTAGTTTCTCTTAAGAATAAAAATAACAAACTGAAGAAAACGGAACGCGCTGTGTCGTTCATCGTACGGTTAAGTATAAAATTTATAAAATATAAAAGTGTGTTGAACACAATTTTGGTTACAGGATTATTATCGTCCAGAACGGGAGGTTACCACTGCCAAAAAGATAAGGTGATAAAAATTGTAACTAAAACATTCTAGAAATTCTATTTTAATTGTCTTGTATTAATTCTGAAGTCACAAATTCTTAAAGTAAAGAATTAGTCCCAAATGTCATTTCTTTAACAAATTTCATTAATGTCAAAATTTCATTTGTCCATTGTATTTTTGTTTGGTATTAAACTCATTGACGTGATAGATTAGTTTTTGTAATAAGTTCGTTTATTTCACCTCTAATAGAAGGTACGGAGAAACCTAATTAACGTTGTATTTTCACTTAAGAGATGAAACAGGCATAAAAATTAAAATATTTATATATACTACTACTACTACTACTACTACTACTAATAATAATAATAATAATTATAGTAATAACATAAATGGGAACATAACATCATATAAATATACTGTGTTTATATATATATTATATATATATATAATAATATATATATATATATATTATAATGTTTTTGATAGTGAATATGTATGCGTAAATCTCATATCAACATGTAAATAACAAATAGTAGAAAGAAAGAGTGAATTGATTTTGAAATCTATTTAATTTCGCAGTGAAAATTGAAATCTTTTAAAATGAAGACATACAAAAGTAAAATGATCCGATACCTAAAGTAGTGCTGAGGGGGCCGGGTGCGTTATCAGAAAGAGACTGTTGTTTAACATCCACGGATAGATTTATGGTTGAGTAATTAATATACAAAGGAAAAAATATAGCTTAAGAATGTTGTTTTTCATTATTGAAACTTGTAAAAGTTTGGGTTTGTTTATTCTTTGGTCTCGCCTGAGGGAAACGTTCGAGAGAAAATTTAAAATTTTTATTTAAAATTTTCTTTAAGAAAGGCGGAACGTAAAATATAACGAAATTGAGATTAGAGCCAATAGAAAATCAGTAATTTTTGTACGAATGATGTCATATAATGAAAGTGGTTTTGATAGACCCTTTAGACATGAAAGGGAGGAGGTCTTGTAATGTTAAGGTGTAACTTAGAGTTATAAAGCCAGTTGTAATTTTGCCTTGTAAAACTGAAGTGGCTTTAAAAATCTTTGAATCTTGTGGCATGATTGAAAATTTCTTAGTTGATTTAAAATGTCTCACGTTGTTCGAAAATCTGAATTTCCTTTGGTTTACGCAAACTTGGTTGTAAAAGCTTAATGTTAGTCGACAGAAAAGAACTTTGTGAAAGTTCTTTGAATTTAATTACTGTTCACATGTTAAATTTTAACTTGTAAATTTGCTGAATATTATGTTGCCTCAGGGAAGAGTAAATATCTTGTGGTGATCTTGTTTCCCGAAGAAACCGGTGAAGTTAGCGAATGACCATTGAAGCCTTTGCGAAAATTTACTAGATTTAATTGACGGATTTTTTCTGGAAAAATCTGCGGAACTCGGGCAGAACTTTTGAGAGTAAATTTCCAAAATTTAAGGTTGGATTTAGTGTTATTTCTAGAGTTACACACAAATAAAATCCCTCTGTATAAATCCTTTTTGAGACTTGAATAATTGCAAACATTTTCTTTAAATTGAAAATTTCTTTTTTGGAACAAAACTTGTAATCGTACATCTGTAGAGTTCTCTTTAAATTTATGAACTTTATACAAGGAAATGTGTTTTTTCTATGTTATCTTGCAATAGGCCTCTCTTGTAAGCTGAGGGTAATTAACATTGAAAATTCAAAATTTAAAGTGGGCTTCAAGTAAACCGAGAAAGTTGCGCGTATAAAAGTGAAAGGCCATCCGAGTGGATAGGCAGAGTCATCCTGAACAAACGAACCCATGTGCGCAATAAGTACAACCGAAAAGAGAGTTGCACCGGTTCCAGGACAACTCCGTCCCCCTTGACAACTGCCCCCGTAGGACAATTGCCCCATTGAACAATGGCCCCTGTCCTGACATTTACTTCTTTTCGTAGAGAAAAGGATGGGTTTTCCAATAACTTGCATTAATCATTAAACTTGCATTAATACTTAGAGGTTAATATGCAGTAAGTGCCGTGACCTGCGTTTCTAGCAAGAAACCTAACCTAACTAGAAAGGCTCCAAACCCGGCGCAACGGTCTTGCCCAACTATGGGCAATAGTAACTGTTGTAGTTACTGTCAAAACTAACGACTTATCACGACTTAACCTAACTAATCGTCAAGGGCGTACAGTTACAATGTTATAATAGTTCAGACTAACAAGGACCCAAGGATCCACTATAGCTGGTCTACCTAACCGTGTTTGTAATTGTATTTTGCGTATCTTACCTAATCTATCAACATATGCATCTATTCGATTTTTAAACATGTTTATAGACGTGTTACTAATTACTTCTACCGGCAAACTATTCCAGCTATTTACTATTCTATGCGTAAAAAAGTTTTGGCAACTGCTGTCTCGAACCTTCTACTTGTCAGCTTATACCTGTTATTTCTAGTTCTACTATATTGTGCAATTTCGAAAAAGCTATCTTTATTTACGTTATCGAACCCATTCATAATTTTAAAAACCTGGATTAGATCATCCCTTAGGCTCCTAGTCTCGAGTGTAGTCAATTTTAACTCCTTAAGCCTATCCTCGTATGACTTTGACCTAAGCGACGGAATCATCTTAGTTGCTCATCTTTGAACTCTTTCGATTTTGTCTCTGTCTTCGTGCATATGCGGATTCCAAAATTGGATCGCGTACTCCAAATGGGGTCTAACTAATGATTTATAAAGAGGAACAATAATATCGCGCGATTGTACTCAAAATTCCTGGCTATAAAACCTAGCACTTTGTTCGCTTTATTGATCGCTGCTGTACTTTGTTTCGTCACTTTTAAATCACCAGTGACTATAACTCCTAAATCTTTTTCCTGTTCTACGCTTGCCAACTCCTTCCCTGACATATTATACGCAAAATTACCGTTACGCCAACCTTTATGTAAAATTTTGCACTTATCGAAAATGAGATTCTCCTACTTAACATGAAAAAAAAATTTTTACGATATACTGTAGATAATTTTTAGTTTAATAAAATTAAAAGAACTGTTCAATATGACTCCCTTGCATTTCTATCACTTTTTTTAATCTTGGTCTGAATTCGTCTATTGCTCGATTTATTTGCTCTTGGGGGAGCTCTGCCCATTTTGCGATAATCAACTCAAGGAAATGATTGACATCCCTTATTCTGTTCCTATACACTCTCTCTGCCAAGTTTTCCCATATTCCGTAGTCTACAGGGTTTAGGTCAGGGCTGTTAGGTGGCCAATTATTCGGTTCCAGAAATTCAGGCACATTCTTTTTCAAATATTCGATGGTTGTTTTGGCAGTATGTGATGTTGCACCATCTTGTTGAAAAATAAAGTAACCTTGACTAGCCAAGTTTCTCATTTCTGGAAGCATTTTCTCAAGCAGGGTATTTGAATAATATTGAGCATTAATTTTCACTCCTGGCTCAATAAAAAATATTGAAGTTATTCCCAACTTGGACACTCCAACAGAAACCATGACGCTAGAAGAAAAGTGACTCCTTGTTGCGTACAGTCTTTCATCTTGGATTTCATTTTTCTTCGCAACATCAGAATAAACCCGGTCATTCTGTGAGTTTCTTGGTGGCTCTACCGTAAAACGTTTTTCATCCGTAAAAAATGTCTTGGAAAGTTTATCTTCAGTTATTATACGTAAAATACGTTTGGATTTCTCAACTCTTTTCTGACAGTTTAAACATTTAAACTCTTTTAAATGGTTTAAATTGCAGATCAGATTTAATAATCCTTCTTACGCTTGATTCTGATATTTCTAGTTCTTTTGGTATTTGAGCAGGTGTCATGTGGCTACCAGGTCGATCCTCTTGACTAAGGATACGTTCCTCCACTTTCTGAATATTTTCATCTACTCTAACTGATTTTGGTCGCCCACTACCAACTTTCCTTTCAATGCTTCCTGTTTCATCGATAGTTCTCAATAAGTAATCTAAACCTGATCTATCCTTTATAATCGAATTCAGAAAGTAATTTCCTTGCACTATAACCTTTTTCAACTCTATAATGCTTTATAATTATTTTATCGTCATGTGAGAATGGCATATTTAGAGGTATTCACGAAAATTTTTAAATCTAAACAAATTCTGAAAAAGAGAAAAAAGAAGATATTACATGAGAAAAACTGAAATTTTCGCAATCTGTAGAAATAACCGCATAACTCCTAAGATATTTAAAATAAAGTTATAAAATTATCACAGATTATTTATGAGCCTTTTATTTATTTAGTGTAAAAAATATTTTCTCTATCAAATTGTGCATTTTATAGAGATTTCAAATTGGCTTAGTTTTTTTTGACAGACCGTGTATATAAGAAAAAGCAAGGGACCCAATAGAGAACCCTAAGGAACGCCGCTTTCTACATTAGCCCAAGAAGACTCCGCTCTATCAACGACTACCACTCTGTTTCCTGCCTCGCAACAACTTTTCTATCCAATTTATTACTACAACCCTGATTCCATGAGCCTTAGTTTTTTCAACGAATTTTTTTTGTGGTACAGTGTCAAACGCTTTTTGAAAATCTAAATACACTACATCAACCGCCCGATGACTATCGTAAACGTCAACCACGCTTTGAAAAAATTCTAAAAGATTAGTTAAGCAAGATTTGTTTCGCCTAAAACCGTGCTGCGTATTTCTAATAAAGTTATGCAATTCCAAGTGTTCGACTATATGATCCCTAATTATTGATTCCAGTAGCTTACCTGCAACAGACGTTAAACTGATTGGCCTATAATTTCCTGCCACACCTTTATCGCCTTTCTTAAAAATATGTTACATTTGCTAACTTGAAATTATCTTGTACACACCCTTCAGAAATAGACGCATAAAAAACTTTGTTAACGGTACAACAATGCTTTCTTTTAATTCTTTTAGATGTATGGGATATATGGAATCCGGCCCCGGTGATTTAAGCGTTTTCATTTTACAAATATAGTACAATACTTCCCTTCACTCACCACAATATTATCTAAAGTCGAAAGGTATTATGTCTGTGACCGTAGGAATATTCGTTACATCTTCTATTGTATAAACTAATGTAAAAAATTCTTTTAGCAGAGAAGCCATTTACTTGTTCCCGGAAACTAGCTCACCGTCAGAATTTCTCAACGGTTCCAAGACGCTCTTTACCGGGTTTCTATTGTTAACGTATTGGAAAAATCACTTGGGGTTTTCTTTGCCGTCAAGAACTATGGAAATTTCAAAATCGCGCTTGGACTATTTTATTACGCTTTTTGCTTTACGCCTTAAAAATATATAGTTGTTTCGTAACGACAAATTGTCTTTATGGTACTTATGTAACTTATAAGCCCTATCTCTACTCCTTATAATATATCCCCTACTCAAGATTTTTAAGGTACACATTCCTCATTTATAGTCATAAACACTGTTTCAAACGATTTCCACATTATTTTTGCGTTGGAGGTCCCCATTACGTTTTCCCATTCGACGCATGTCAATTCATTTCTAAATTTACAAAAGTCTGCGAGCTGGAAGTCAGCGATTTTAATCGAGTTAGCTGGTTTCAAGTGACTTACTGAGAGGACAAACTCTACCATATTGTGATCGCTGTTGCTTAATGGCTCTATTACTTGAAGATAGTGATAAGGCTATCATCCATAGTTATTACTAAATCTAAAATACTGTCCAACCTCGTAGGTTCCCCAACCTTTTGAATAAGATAGCTATCCTCGAGAAAATTAACTAAACGGTTACCTTCCGCGTCTCCCTGCATTGTATCGTAATTCACGTTAGCGCAACTAAAGTCACCCATAATTAAGGCCTGCTCACTACCTATTATTCTCTTTAGCTCATGATATAACGCTTCGTCCGTATTAGCTGTTTGATTAGGGGGCCTATATAAAACGGCAAGAGTAAGTTTGAAATCGCACAATTTAAGTTCTAGTACATCGAATCTATCGGTTCTGGAGTTCTGTGCTTTAATTGTATAGCGTCCGCAATATTATCTTTGATATAGAACATAACACCTCCTCGCCTACCTATTCTGTTTTTAACAAAAAGTCTATAGCCTCTAATTTGATACTTCCCTACGAAGTCACGTATTTCAGTGCTGAGCCACGATTCATTTATCGCAATTAAATCATAGTCTTTGCAATCAATTAAAGAAAAGTTTAGTTTATTTTGTTTCGTAGGCTACGAGCATTTAAAGATAGAACCTTCAAATTGTTTGTTAAAATCGCGTTACCTTCGCGCACGCAAGGTAAATTCCTATTTTTTGGCCTGTAATTTAAGGAAATTACGCCGGGACCGTTCAGGTTACGGCAGCCTGAGAAGAAGAGACAGTATTATGAAATAGTCTTCCTAAACGTGCAGCTCCAACGTCATTTAGATGAAGTCCATCTCCGAGGAACAAGTCCGTCCTGCCGGAGAAACTGTTCCAAAAATTCGCAAAATGCACTCCTTCCTGTTGGCAAAGAGACTTTAAGTTATTGTTAATATAGGTCGCCTTGCTGTGGGACTCGTTACGTTGGATAATTCGATGAAGTATACCTGTCAAAACAATCTTATTAATTTTTTCCTTTAGTTGCTGTAATAAGTCCCTATACCTAGCCAGCAGCTCTTCCGATCTAGACTTTAAAACGTTATTAGTACCGAAATGAATAATAGACGTTGTGTCCTCAGAGGTTCCGTCTGTAAAATGGTCAACACTATTCGTTATATCCTCCACCCTTGCACCAGGGTAGCAGTAACGGCGCCTACGACGGGGGTTTCTTCCACAGAATTCCTCGAGCTGCCCTCCAACAATGGAATCACCAACGAGTCATATTTCAGGTTTATCATCGTCTTCGAAACCTAAAACAGAAAACTTATTGTTTGTTAATACTGGTAGACAAGTCTTAGGTTGTCTCAGTTTGACTTAATTTGTTGTCAAAGATTCAAATAATTGCAAAATTACACATCAAATGAAAGTATATCAAGTCGAAGTGCTGATTTAGAAACAACATATCCAAAATAATGCATTATATTCAATTGAAAAGCCAATTAAAATCACACATTGAGTTAATAAAGTAGATGTACAGTTGCCCGCATATGTAATGTTCCTCGCCTCACAAGAGACTCCGTACATGTGGCAACGCCGCAGCGATAGTCAAGGTACCCCAACTGGGGGAAGGTGGGGTGGAGGGGCGACAACCGAGTCCAACAACATATAACATTGACATACAGGTAAGGCGCAGTTCAAAAATTACGTAACGCTATTTTTGCTAAAACCTGCTCCTCCTCCCCCCGGTAACGTTCCGTAACGTGTGGGGTGGGGAAAGTGTTACATAACACCTTGGGTGGTTCCTGGTCTAGCATTATAGAACGTTCCTGGGGGATCTGGGGTGTCACGTTTTAGCAAAAATAGCGTTACGTAATTTTTGAACGGCGCCTAATTATAATGTAATGTCGGAGTTCAACACTCTTCACATTCATATTAATCGTTTATCTTTATGAACACAATGTTTACTTGTCTTATACAGTAATAAGGTTCCATTATGATTACTGGAAGTCTATATGAACAGATACCACAATACAACTTTTTATATACTAGTGAATTTGAACCAAAATTAGACATTACAAAACCATCCTTCATACTCCCTCATTCCCCTTTCCCACCTACCAGTCTCGCATATATTAAATCATTATGTAACAATACTAATAAAGCTGTTTGTAGAGTCCGTGTGCAGCTTTAAACCTTTACTAACTTACGAATCTACACGATTGAGACAGTATGAGAGAGTATGAGAGAGAGCGAGGTAGAGGGGCAGAGAGAGTTAGTGGGAAATGGCTTATCGATTGTTACACAAAGAACTTGTTAACAGTTTCGATCTGAATAACAGTAACTGATCATCAAAATCACATAAGAATAATCCACGGTTATACTAGCATAAACATATTTATATATACTTATAAATTCATACAATATTATACTAATGTTTGTGAAATGATGTTCATGGGCCAAACCGTGGTGTTGACATGGTTACTTGCTGTCGCCATCCAGGAGAGACTATATATGGGTGTGTCAGTGGAAACCGTAAGGTGACGGTTGCATGAAGCAGGATGTCACCACCGGTTTGTGGCTGATGCCTATATATTAATAGTGTTTTCCAGATTGTATTTGTATTGTGAATGTGGAGAGATAATGATTTAATCACGATGGACAGATAAACCCATTAATGTTTTCCAGATTTCCTGTTGCATTATCATGTGGAGATATTATTAGATCTGAAGAAGGAATATATATACAGAATGTCGGCGAGATGATGCTATTCTTCGTTACGTCATCTCCGATGTTTAAGGTATTCTCAGTATGTCGCTTCCTCGCATGGACAAGGAAGTTTATACGGAATAATTAATCTGACTGCGAGATTCCGGAGCACACTTTATACACTTTCTCAATGGCGTCCCCTCTCTCTCAGTCTGTTGAGGGAAGGGAATGCTTTTCTCTTGTTGAAGGATATAAAATGACGCATTACCTTTGTCTTGTCTTTATTTCACAAGGATAGAATCACTTTTAAAATATTAGATTTCTTTTACAATACAGAGTAATTAGAAAATCAAATCCTTAACACAACACTTGTTTAGAGAATTGTAAAACGGAACAAATGTTTACATCAGAAAGCTAAGGGGCCCATCGGAACCTGCTGGCCCACAGGCGGAACACTCACTTGCTCTAAGTGTTTCCACTCTGCCCTGGAGAAATTCCCATGGTGTCACGTTTTACAAAAGATTACTAAACTTGCAAAATCTTACTCAATAGTGATATTAGCAAAAGAATTTAGATAATTGGATATTAGCAAAAGAATTTATATAATTGTAGTTTTACACTTAACTTCTTTGTGTGATTTATTTTAGCCGAAAAGAACATTTAGAATTTACAAATCTGTTTAAGATTATAGATTTGGCACACTGGAGTCGTTTAGGGTTAAGAAAGGATGCCAGACAATCCACTGGATTTGAGGCACTTTATACAATATTAAAAATTTAACGGATTCATATTTTAATTTATACGAGCAGAATAATATCTTTTAAAGGATTAATACTTTAATTTATACAAACAGAATGATATCTTTTAAATTTCAACGAAAATTTATTATCCTGTGGAAAACCTTTTCCACATGGCTCCCCTCCCAGAGTTGGTACTAGGGGGTTAGTTTGAAAAATCCTCTCAAACAAAAGTAGTTGGATGTAGTGTTACATAAAGACAAAAGAAACAGTTAAACAAAATACATCTACTTAGTACTTAATCCACTCTACTTATCAGTTAAATTTTACATTAAAATCGATACTTATGCACTAATGAACACTTATAATTAACGGTCACTCGTGTGTCATTGAGCACTTGGAGTCTGTTCTCTTTAGGTCTACTTTTTACACTGGTCAAAGTTCACCATGTTCATACACTTTTAAATCATAAGCAATTTTTATCAAACTTTAAGAGAACAAAAATTTAGAGAAATGAATTTCAATGAACTATTGGAAAAAGTACTTAAGTGAAATTGATACGATTTCTGCAAGGTTCAAATAGATATTTTAGGAGTTGTGACGATGTAGGTACGTTCAGAGGACAAACCTCCAAAGAGTAGTTTACCAGGAAGCAATACGTATGGGTGCGATGAATTTATGGAATTTTGCATAACAAACTTTTTTGGGGTCATTTGAGAATTTTTCGGAACTTTGAAATTGACTAACTCTATAGCTTGGAAGGTATAAAATTCCAAAGGTTACGTGTGGACATTGCTCAAGTTTCTGGATATACGCGTTGGTGGCTAATTGCTTCCGACATCAATCATTCCACGTCTCGAGCGTATTTCAATAATTTAGTACGTAGGGCATGAATGCACAGGTATTGCCTAAACAGGTATATGGAGTACGTGTGGTGTTAGCTCTTGAACTGGAAATACGGTTAAAGAAACAATTTGTAAATGGAATAAACCGACGTTATGATTAGTGTTCTTCGTTTCGTGTATTCGGTCCTTTTAGAGTGAAATCAAAGTGGCAGATGGCTCTAGTTTCGATTTCCAAACCTTCTGATTAGAAAGAACAGAGTCGAATGAACGTTGTCCTGTAGAGCGATGCAGAGATGCATCACTCTCTTTGGTGGGAAGATAAAGAGTGGCAATTTTCTTCCGGATTCGTCGAGGTCATAAGCCGAGCTTATGTCCGAGGGACATAGGCAAGTTCTCCGTGACCTCACGTAAATTTGCAAAAGAAGGTGGATCCCTCTGAAAATCGGCGCAATGCTCACTACTCTTCCAAGTATGAGCAGAAGTTGCGTGATTAGGGACTTCATCTGGGACGATCTCGTCACAGACCATTTCCCCCGGAAAATTCCCCTCATCGAGAACTAGAATGATTTACTAAATAGTTTATCATACAAAATGCTCACAATTTGCCATAGATTAACATAAATGGCACAGCTATAACCGGTTCATAGTTAGTATTTGGTCCATCCCCCATTATTGTCTATTATATCTTGTAATCTGTGTAGCATAGATGCAACATGATTATGAATGATGTATGGGTTTCTTCGGAACATCTCCCATTCAACCATAGTGTGATCCAGCAGCTGGCTCCAACGAGTTCATCACATTCCCTGACACGTTCTCAATGGGGATGAGGTCACACTCCTTACTAGGCCAGCCCAGTAGTTCTAGATTTCGCTGCTCCTAAAACCACCTTCTAACAATCCTGGCGGTGTGGATGAGAGAGTTGTCCTGCAAATGGATTTTAAATATTAAAAGTAAAATTATATCTCATCCATCCGCTTCATCAGTAACGCACCATTCGAGATAGGTTTTAACCCCTATGTATTAGGGGTTTCTCTCAGCTAAATGTAATTGTGCGCCGTTATACAAAAATATAGTCTGCAGTTATCCAGAATAAAATTCTAAAGTGTTGTCATAGTACTGAAAGAGTTAAAGAACAATTTTATGACTATTATTCGTCCCATGTAAATGTGGAAACGGGACATACAAATGCGTGTAATACATAAATCTTACTCAAGCAATAGTATAATAGTCTATAACACACAAATACAACATACCTGCATAAAGATAATCTGCTCAGGATAGGGCAAGGCATATGCGCGTACAGAAGGCAGCATCACCTCCTCCATGATCCCTATATATTGATCTGCCGTAAACCTCTCGTGGATCTCAATCAGCTCTCCTAGTTCTTGCAGGTGCATCCATCCCCACACATTCGCCGTCACGCTTCCACTCCGTGCCACTTCGTAAATATTTTGGTGGGTATATCTCGTGTTGTCCTGTCGCCAACACCGAAGAGGCCGTGAGTTGTAGACGCAAACGTCTTCTCGTCAGAGAAGATAACTCTGCTCCAGTATGCGAGATCACCATTTATATGCTGGCGAGCAAACGAGAGCCTGGCCTGACGATGTCGTTCCTCGATCCTCTCTTTTTTGGCAAGAGTACGGTGGTGATATCTTGCTTCATACAACCGTCTCCTTACGGTGGCCACTGACACGCCCATATGTAGTGTCTTCCGGATGGCGACTGCGTTGTTGATAGGATCATTCTGCACTTCGTTGATTATTCTTCAGTCTTCTTCTGAGGTGGTCTTTCTTGGTGCCCCACACTTAGGACGATCTAGCAGATTCCCAATCTCCTGTCACCACTGCACCCAGCGTCGAACAGTAGGCTTCGAAATGCCCAGTTCCATGGCTATGTCAGCTACAGAGAGGCCTGCTTCCCGCATACCAATTATCCGGCCTTGCTGTGCAATTTTATCTTGAGCTGAATTTATTTTCAGAGTTGGTGTTCGTCATACGGTGTGGAAATATGGTATGAGCATAGATTATGCCAGTAACCATGTCAACACCTCGGTTTGGCCCATCAACGTCATTTCACAAACATTAATATAATATTGTATGAGTTTATAAGTATATATACTGTAAACCAGGTTAATTTCGCGGCAGCAAATTTTCGCTCTTTCATATCCTTGGAAGAGTTTGCGGCATCATAATTTCGCAGTCAACAGGTACTAGTTATAATCTTACAGATTAAAATGACGTCATGAATGACGACATTTATTCTGGACTGTGATTGGTCGAGGTTGAGGTCGTATATGAAGGCAGGTTTTACCTCTTGGTATTCGGATAAAGTTTCAGCAGCACTCAACGTAAATGAATCTCTCGGTGAGATAGATTTGAACTCTCCACACTGAAACCTATTCATGCTAAATGGATTTAGCATGAATAACCTACACATGCTATGGACAACCTACACATTAGGGGGGTCGAAACATATCAAAAATCGAGTTTCTCCAATTCCACAGTATGCATGTAGTTGGAAATGATGATCTCAACATCTTGTAAAAAAAATGAGTATATGCGACCCCCCCTTACCCTTTCCATAGCATCCCCCCCATTTTACTCTCTCCACAGATATAAACCCCAAATGTGACAATCATGCATTATATTAAGTCTTATTAAGTAGATTAGATTAATTTGGATAGATTATTTAGATAGAGTTTTAGATAGATTGAATAGATTACATAGATTAATTTAGATAGATTAGATGAATTATATAAATTATTGTCACGTTTTTTGTTTAGTTTCAGATTGTTATTTTAAGATTGTTTATGATTGAATGAGTTATGATTTAATTCCGAATGAGTTATATTAAATTCAGATTGAATGATTCAATTGCTAGAATTTAACAATTAGTTTCTTGTTATTAATGCTACTAGGCCTAAATAAGTGAAATCATGGCGACAAGAAGCAAAAAGTACAATTCAACATTTGGTCACCCTGCAGAATTTCCACCTTCAATGACTCCTTCAAAGGCTGACGTATTTAGGCATTATTTACTGGTAAGAAAACGAGAAGAACTGATTTCGAAAGGTTCTAGAACAGCAAAAGAATGTTACAGAATTGTCACTAAAGATGTGGAAGCCATTTGGGAGAACTTTTCCTTTCCACATATAGGATTTGAAGGAATAGCTATAAAAGTTGAACGATTGATAGAATCTGCAGCAAAGCTAAATAAAGTACCATTAAAACAAAGAAACAACAGTTTTCAGCAGAAGGTGGAGACATTCGATGAAATGTTTGATATTTGCACTTGTACTTGTTACGATAAAAAAATCAGTCGAACGAATTGCAGATGTGATATTAGAGTTCCAATGATTGAGTGAGAGTCTTTTGTGGGGCAGAAACAAAGAAAAAACCAACTAGGACCAATCGACAGAATAACGACTTCCGCTAGAAAAGGATTCACGATAGAGTTAAAGGATTAGAAAGAAGAGCCAAGATAAGCCTAGATATGAATGTCGCCTCAACCAGCAAACTGGACCCTTTACATATTATGGAAGATGAGAGCATGGAAATTGATGATGACAGCGACAATATTGACTTTGTTCCGGATTTTGAGCTGAGAGAAAACCATCAGAACAGAATTATTTATGATAACTTAACAATAACAGAAGATAGATACCGTGTAAGTTACAGAGCTACTGCAGCTATAGTAAATGCAGCTTTGAAGGATATGGGAATATTAGACGAAACCAATATGTTGGATAGGAAAAAAGTGGAAAGAGAAAGAATACGTGTGGGTAAAAAGAACATAATCGAAGTGAAATCAGAGAACACACAGATTGAAGGCATCGGATTTGATGGTAGAAAAGATCAAACTAAGACAAAGAAGGGAATGGAGTACGAAGAACATTATGTAATAGTCAAAGAACCTGGTGATGTTTACATGGATCATATAGCTCCAGATAACAGAACTGCTTGTTGTATTGCAGATGAAATAACTTTTATAGTTGATTCTAATAGCAAAGAATCCCTCAAAGCTTTGCTATGCGATGGCACCCCAGTGAACACTGGCAGGATTGGCGGAGTGCTAAAATTCATTGAATTATATCTGGACAGGCCGGTACAATGGCTGATTTGCCTTTTGCATGCAAACGAACTGCCCTTTAGGCACGTATTTGAAGCAATTGATAGAAAAACTTCGGGACCAAACACCTTCAAAGGTTCTCTTGGAAATAAACTCCGAGAGGATTTGACCAAACTGGATATATTTGATTATACCCCTGTAGAGGGCAACATTAAAGAAGTTTCGGACGATATTGTTAAAAGTTTCAGCAGTGACCAAAAATATATGTATGAAATGTGCATTAGCATACAATCTGGACGCATCTCACAAGCGTTAGCCACCAGATCCCCAGGTGCCCTCCATCATGCAAGATGGCTAACACGAGCAAACAGGATCCTGCGCTTATATGACTACACGGAATCCAGACAAAAACATCCAAGACCTAGTAAAAATTATAATGCTGATTTACGCTCCAGACTGGTTTTGGATAAAGTCTCATCCAAAGGCAAATGAGGGAGCATCTAATTTTTGGTATGTCATGCACTTGCTTAAAGGCTTAGATAAAAAGCATCAGATGATTATGGACCGTGTCCTCAGAAATAACGCCTATTTTGCCCGCCCAGATAATATCTTACTCTCATTGATAACAGACACAAGAAGAGAGGTCAGAGAGCTGGCTCTTCAGCACATCATTCGAGCAAGAACTAGGAGCACCAATGCGAGAAATTTTGAGCTGCCAAAAACACTGAACTTTGAAGCAGACGATTATCCTAACATGATCGACTGGGACAACGAAACCATCACCCCTCCACCTATTTTACAGAATTTGACAAATGATGATCTTAAAGTTCGAATTGAACCACTTCAGCTTATTCCTTTTCCCTGTCACAGCCAGGGAGTAGAACATGCTGTAAATGTGGTAACAGAAGCATCACAAGATAGAATTGGTTACGAAAACAGACATAAATTTATTTTGAATGTACTGGAGTCGAGAAAAAAGCTACCTGTGTTCCAATGGAAAGGCCAGTGGTATCGGTAATTTACGATTTTAAATTTCTTAAGGTGAATATTTTGGTTTTAATATGCTTCAATTAAATTTCTTAAGGTGAATATTTTGATTTTAGTATGCTTCAATTGATTCTTTAAGTAATATACGGAGAAAGATTTCTTATTATATATATATATATATATATATATATATATATATATATATAATATATATATATATATATATATATAACTTACTTTAACTTTACTTATACATTATTTACTTTAATCTTTGTCATTTATCAGGTTTTTTATTCAAAGAATTGTTTCAATTTCATTTCAACTTAAAAAAAGGGGGGGGGGGCATATGCAACGGGTAGGGGGGCGCATGGCGGTGTAATTACAGTATGTTGTTTAGGGGCCCAAAGGAAACTCCGAGCAGTGTGTAGAATAAGAATACAAAATTTCGACCCCCCCTCCCTACTACACATGCATAGGATAACCAACACAAAATTAGGGATACCATTTAGAAGGGTTGGGAAATTAGCAGGGTTGGCAGAAACCCAGCAAAAACCCAAAAACCCAGCAAAAACACCAACTGTTTTTTGGGTTTTGGCTGGGTTTTTGGGTTTTGGCTGGGTTTTGGGGTTTTAGCTGGGTTTTTGCCAACCCTGGAAATTAGTGGGATTCATGACAATCTTATTATACAGTAATAATTAGAGGTGTACCAGAACCAGTTTTTGAAGCAGGAAGCCAGAATATCCGGCCAACAAATTTTGGTTCCGACCGGAAGCCGGAATATCCGGCTGCCGGAACCTATTGTGTTAGCTTAGGCCCTAACTAGTAGATCTATAATTTTAAATAATATATGTATTATTAATTTCTAAATTGGTAGATTTAACTGCGTTTTCTGTCAATTTTTATTTTTGGCGCTTAGATGGTTCGCGCACGTGGCGCCTCATTATTAAGTAAGGTGGATTGGAATTTCATCAGAATTTCATTTGTTCTATCACTTTTATGTTTTCTCTTTACAGAGAGAAATATATTAAATATCTTTCATTCACATATATATATTTTTCATAAGCCTAAGGCTAAGTTATAGTCTATATTCTATAATAATGGATTTTTAAAAAATGCCAACTTCTGGAGTTTGGAAATATTTTAGAATTGATGATAAAGATAGCACTAAAGCTATTTGCACTTTATGTCCTGAAGAGACTCTTGTATCAAGAGGATCTAGCAATAAAGGTAGAAAATATTATAGCACAACCCCGCTTTTTAAGCACCTACAAGGTAAACATCATAATGTTTATGATTGGTACAAAAAGAGAAAATGAAGAAAGATGACCAAATAAAAGACCCTCTGAAGAAGCTACGACTTTCTCTGCAACTACAGCAAAAAATCTGAAGAGAAAAAGGCTGAAGAACCTGAATCCAAAATGACTAAAAGAAAGAAAAGGAAAGTCGCCAGAGAACATTCCATCAATAACAGAATTCATAATGAAATTGAGTCATACCTTGACTCGCCTCAAATTGACAGGAACTCTAATCCTCTCACCTGGTGGAATGAAAACAAAGGAATGTTTTCTACTACAAATCTTGCCAAAGTAGCAAGAAAGTATTTATCAGCTACACCTTCAAGTGTGTTCAGTGAGCAGATATTTAGCCAAGTGGGTAACATTTACACAGAACGACGGAATCACCTATTGCCAGAAATGGCTGATAAACTTCATTTTCTTCATGCTAACTTATTAAGGTATAATTTCAACTATTGAAGCACAGTTTTTTTCCTTGTAAAAGGTAGTTACTTTCTTTTGATTTTTCTCTTCCACTCTTTTTCTATGTTGTGTTTATAATTCAATATAAATCTAGTGTTTCTTTTACTGAGGAAAATATTAAGCAAGGAACTTTTTCATGTAATTTAGCTAAAGTGTATATACAAAAATAATGAAAAATGGCAATTTCAAAATAAAAGCAGTTTTATAATTTTTGTTTTATTATCATAAATCGATATAAAAAAAACTACTCAGCAAGGAAAATTTTGCATGTTTCATCATATATTTCATTTGTTATTCGATACATGCAAGTAGCCAAAGGAATGGCAAAGGACTTTGCATAAATATATCAAAATCTGTTTATAAATAATTCTATTTTCCTTCTATGTATTTTTTATTTAATATTATTAAAAACTTAATGAATCCAGATTGGCCGGATATCAGACAGAGTTCCGTCCGGAACAGGAACTCACAATAAATGGCCGGAATTCCGGCCAGTAGGAACTGGAACCGGAATTCCCATCCACCTCTAGTAATAATTGTTTTTACTGCTTTTACTTTACACTGTTTTATTACAATATACTGAATTTACTTTTCAAATAAGCAATTTAATGATCAAAGTTTTTTTCTTATTATCTTCTAAAGATTAGTTTAAAATGTCAAATTTTCGCCTGTTGGATATTTTCGCGTAAACTATAGCCAACGCGAAAAACACGAAAATTTCCTGCAGGCGAACAATTTCGCATTCACTAGTTACTAGCATATAGAATGTCCTATTACAGTAGCTGTTCATATAGATTTGCAGTAATCATAATGGAACCTTATTACTGTATAAGACTAGTAAACTACATGGAGTTCAACTCTGTTCACGATCAGATTAACTGTTTATCTTTATGAACAAAGACTTGGACTCGGTTGTACCCCCTCCACCTCACCTTCTCCCAGTTGGGATACCTTGACTAACACTGCGGCGTTGCCACATGTACGGTGTCGCCTGTGAGGCGAGGAACATTACATATGCGGGCAACTGTACGTAAATCTCTTTGGCAAACCACATTCAGGACATTAAAAACAAATGTACGTCAAGACAACACGCTTAGGGTACTAACAGGGACAAACTTTGGACACCAGCACGAAACAACATCACTCAGATACAAACAATATATTCGCTCAGTTATGGACTATGCTAACTGATGCTGGGCACCCATTATCTCAAACACGCACATAAACACCAGTAGTATGGGCACAAAAAGGGAGAGTACAATGCAATTGCAAATGTTGATCAATGTTGCATAAGTTACGCAACAAGGGAAGAGGAATGTTGCAATGTTGTTATGCAACACGTGGGAGGGGATGTTGCAAGTTGTTATGCAACAAAGGGAGGGCAATGCTGCAAGATGTTATGCAACAAAGGGGGGAATGTTGCAAGAGCAACAAGGGGTTATGCAACTTGGAGGCGGAGTTATCCTTCAAGAGAAAGAGAGAGAAGGAGAGAGAGAGGAGGAGAGGTGTTCGCCTCGTAGGAGCCAAGCGCATATTAAGACTTCAGCCGAGCGGCCGTTGTCTTAATATGTTCCTAATCAGCCACCTGGCTTAATCAGCCAGTTGGCTTAGAAGGCTGAGTTGCCAGATTGCTCTATTTATTTAAGTAAAGCATATATTCTGGCTTAATCAGCCAGTTGGCTTATCTGGCTGAGTTGCCAGTTTGCGCTATTTATTTAATTAAAGCATATATTCTAGCTTAATCCGCCAGTTGGCTTAGAAGGCTGAGTTGCCAGTTTGCACTATTTAGTTAATTAAAGCATATATTCTGGCTTAATCCACCAGTTGGCTTAGAAGGCCGAACCAGCCATGGGGTATAATTAAAAGATAATAATAACGTTTATATATACAACCAAAAGAATTAAATAAAACACCACCACATCACTCAGTTTATTTAGACGAATTATTGGATTGGCATAATCCTAGTCGGAGGTGTACGTGCATTTGTGTGCGTTTGTCTCCGTCAGCTGACTTAAACTGCCAGTTGGCATAACCCGCCAGTTGACTTTGAAGGCCTTACCAGCCATTTGGTATAATTAAATAATAATAATAACGTTTATATATACATCCGAAAGAATTAAATAAAACACCATCACATCACTCTGTTTATTTAGACAAATTATTGGATCCAATTTCACGAAATATATTGAAAATAAATATACATTCCTATACAAGCGAAGGAATATATGCAATCAAAAATAATAATAGCATAAGAACTACGAACGAGGAGTGTGTAAAAATAATTAAGCCGGACCTATCCAAATTGTTCATTCTAATGAAGGTCAAGCGTGCCACTCCACCTTAGACCTCAGTTTAACGTTGAATCCGAACCACGTCTAAAATGAAATGCTAAAACACTCCTTAACACAATAAAATCTAATTTCAGAATAAAAAATTTAAACAGCCTAACCATACAAAATCTCACTCGGGATCGGAATAAGACGGTTTACCTAGAATAACAGAATCACCTTGTGAAAATAATATTTATCATTTACTACAGAAATGCTCATTCCTTCGAAGGTCAAGCTTTTCACCCCGTCCAAGAACTACATTTTAACGGGGAATACCCCACCCCTTCGCATTACCCCGCTTATCTAAAAGAGTATCGGCATAAATAAAAGTTAGTAAAGTGTAATTAGTGTATAATCCCCCCGGTCTCCTTTGCATTGTTCGAATCATAATGGCGCCTCAAACTCGGTCACGTGCTACCCGTATTTATAAAGCACACCGAAACGAGAGTAAAGAGAACGATAAATGAAAGTTAGAAAGAAAATGAATAGAAAGTAGAGTAAATAATGAAATATAATAATGAAGGAATGGGCCCTTAAAGAAATTAAGCACAACATTTTGGTGGCTACGCGGTGTTCCTTTATATAAATATAAGGGCTTTCCCACGTCGCCTTATATTTCGGTCAAAATTGTTGCTACCCGTATTATAGCATTAATAAATATTCTGGTTCGATTACTTAAATAGCAAGATGCATTGTGTTAACCCATTTGCAAGCAAATTTCGATTCTCATTCCTTAACAAATCATTGAAACTGTTTTTGAAGACGGCGCCCATCATTTTCAAAATTTCTTCTCAGCGAACATTTTCATAATTTTCGCGGTCAAATTTTTTTTTCTCTTCTCGTTGGAGTCTAAATTTCAAACCGTTTTGACTTAAAATTTCTCTGATCGTCTTGTCGAAGTCGTAATAATGTGGAGTCAAAATTAGAGTCGGGATTCGAGAGTTGTTTGTTTCCTTTTCGCGTTGATTTTTATACAGTAAGGTTTAAAATGTTTGAGCGTATGGTGACGCATTTTTAGGTAATATATATATATATATATATATATATATATATATATATATATATATATATATATATATATATATTAGCGCATTCTAAGAGATTCAATAAAGAAGTAGCAAAATTTCCCAGAATCTAGTCGAGTTTTTAAGATTATTTTTTGACTGGATGTAAATAATGGATTTACAGGCATCGCTTTGTAGTTTTAGTTCGCTTTATAATTTTAAGTTAATTTAAAGGTTTAAAGTCGAAAAATAATCGTTAAAGACACTAATTTATACTGGGTCAAATTCGGACTGTTTAAGTTTATTATGCTTGCCGTATATAAATTGTGAGACTTCAAAATAAGCAAAATTTGTTATAAAAGGAAAAATTACGGCAGATTAGGCGACCTTTGTATAAGACGAGGCACAAGTTTCAGTCTAAATTTCATGATTTTAGCTCATACCTGTGGTATAAGACGACTCCCCAAACCACCAGCAGACTACTGTCAGTAGTGGCAGTTTGTGGTAAGTTAAAGGTCGATGACCGTATTGTTTGTGACGTAGTCAACCTTGAGTCAGCTAGTGGGTGTATTTCTTCAGTATATTTCTGGCTTCTCCCTCACCCCGACACAAAAGTTTTAATCATGGAGCCACCCGCAAAACGAAGAAAATACGAAGCAAGTTTTAAGTTAAAAGTGATTGCATTTGCAAAGAAATAAAGTTAGAGTAGAGAATCTCATCAAATTCTTCAAAAAGTGCGGTATCTCTAACACTATGGATGGTGTGGACGACGATATGTTGTGGGACACCGACGACGAAGCCGAAGCTAGCGCATCAGATCCGGACTGGGACCCTTACGACGGCTCTGTAAACAATATCACCCAGGATGTTTATGACGAATTCTTTGCTTCAGACGATGAAGATGGTGGATTTGAGGAATTTTAAATGAATGTGATGTGTTTTCTTAATTCTACAGTGCTTTTAATGTTTTAATATATGGATTTTAGTGAGAAATAAACATTGTAAACACTGCATTTTTTTAAGGTAACTTTTTGTATCCCGGCGTATAAGACGACCCCTGGTTTTAGGGTAGATTTTTAATGCTTCAGGTGTCGTCTTATACGCCGTAATATACGGTATGTATATATATATATTCATCAATTTTTATATTTTTATAGGTGAGCTGATTGTTGTTGTTTAATTTTTTCTTTCTTTCATTTTCAGGACAATTCCGAGTGATGTTTTGTATGGTTAGGCTGTTTAAATTTTTTTTGTCCTGAAATTAGATTTTATTGTGTTAAGGAGCGTTTTAACATTTTATTTTAGACGTGGTTCGGATTCAACGTTAAACTGTAGGTCTAAGGTGGAGCGACACGCTTGACCTTCGCCGGGATGAACAATCAGGGGGGATGCTAAACAAAGATTGCCGATAAAGTAGAACTTTTTTAATGCATGAAGGACGGGCTAGGGGTAATAATGTAGTAAGTTTTAGATGTTGCATAGTTTTTATATGAAGTTTAACACTGATAAAATTCAACTGTTCCGGTACGGAAAAGGGGAGGATCTAAAATTCCATGGAATAGAAAAGAAGATCCCCGATGATCCGGGTGTACCTGAGAGATGGAGAGTAAAAGAAGCCAACTCACTACTTCACCAGGCCAACTAGATCTATTGTAGTAGTATTCCCCGTTAAACTGTAGGTCTAGGACGGGGTGAAAAGCTTGAACTTCGAGGGAATGAGCATTTCTGTAGTAAATGATAAATATTATTTTCACAAGGTGATTCTGTTATTCTCAGTAAACCGTCTTATTCCGCTCCCGAGTGATATTTTGTATGGTTAGGCTGTTTAAATTTTTTTATTCTGAAATTAGATTTTATTGTGTCAAGGAGTGTTTTAACATTTTATTTTAGACGTGGTTCTGATTCAACGTTAAACTGTAGGTCTAAGGTGGAGTGGCACGCTTGACCTTCATTAGAATGAACAATTTGGATAGGTCCGGCTTTGTATATTATTATTTTTTATATATATATATATATACACACACACACACTCCTCGTTCGTAGTTCTTATGCTATTATTATTTTTGATTGCATATATTCCTTCGCTTGTATAGGAATGTATATTTATTTTCAATATATTTCGTGAAGTTCGATCCAATAATTTGTCTAAATAAACAGAGTGATGTGATGGTGTTTCATTTAATTCTTTGGATGTATATATAAACGTTATTATTATTATTTAATTATACCAAATGGCTGGTAAGGCCTTCAAAGTCAACTGGCGGGTTATGCCAACTGGCAGTTTAAGTCAGCTGACGGAGACAAACGCACACAAATGCACGTACACCTCCGACTAGGATTATGCCAATCCAATAATTCTTCTAAATAAACTGGGTGATGTGGTGGTGTTTTATTTAATTATTTTGGTTGTATATATAAACGTTATTATTATTATTATTATTTAGATATACCAAATGGCTGGTTAGGCCTTCTAAGTCAACTGGCGGGTTAAGCCAGCTGAAGGATTATGCCAATCCAATAATTCGTCTAAATAAACAGAGTGGTGTGGTGGTGTTTTATTTAATTCTTTTGGTTGTGTGCATATAAACGTTATTATTATTATTATTTAATTATACCAAATGGCTGGTTAGGCCTTCTAAGCCAACTGGCGGATTAAGCCAGAATATATGCTTTAATTAAATAAATAGTGCAAACTGGCAACTCAGCCTTCTAAGCCAACTGGCGGATTAAGCCAGAATATATGCTTTAATTAAATAAATAGCGCAAACTGACAACTCAGCCTTCTAAGCCAACTGGCTGATTAAGCCAGAATATATGCTTTACTTAAATAAATAGCGCAATCTGGCAACTCAGCCAGATACGCCAGCTGGCTAATTAGGAACATATTAAGACAACGGCCGCTCGGCTGAAGTCTTAATATGCGCTTGGCTCCTGCCAGGCGAACACCTCTCCTCCTCTCTCTCTTTCTCCTTCTCGTCTCTCTTTCTCTTGGGGGATAACTCCGCCTCCAAGTTGCATAACCCCTTGTTGCTCTTTCAACATTCCCCCTCCCCCTTTGTTGCATAACATCTCGCAACATTGCCCTTCTCCCATGTTGCATAATATATTGCAACATCCCCCATTGTTGCATAACACCTTGCAACAGCCCCTTTGTTCCATAACTTATGCAACATTTCCTTTTCAATATTTGCAATTGCACTGCACTCTCCCCTTTTGCGCCCATGCTACTATACCTTTCAGACAGTACAAAACAACGCACTTCATATCATTACAGGATGTACTCAAACAACACCAATAGAACACCTGCACACAGAAACAAACATATTGAAAGTTAGGGAACATTTAGATATGAGGGGAACACAATTCATGGCAGCAGCGACAACTAACCCACAACACCCTTGCCACTACATGTACAATCATGCACCAACACCTCGCACCATTAAGGTAACACCAGAGAGACATTATAACCAAGTACTCCATTCCATACCACGCCCCACAAACATCACACAGTACAGAAAATACACACACACACACACACACACACACACACACACCTAACCCACAAAACACTGACACGACTCGGTCCGAATGCGGTGCTAGGTGCGAAGCCGCCACCCACTGACAGGTCAGAGACCAGCCTGAGCAGATTGGATCGAGTTAACATCACTCCAACTTACATTCATATAAATGCAGACCAGACATCTCCACAGATGACACCTGCCACCTGCGCCAGGACACACCACAAACAATTGAACACATTATGACAGACTGTACCGCTCTAGCACAACAACGAACACAACACAACATCACTAGGACGCTGAACTTCTGGTCCACTCCGGAGAGGACGATCGGTTACCTGCGTGCCGCCGGCTTGCTCGATCAGGGTGGGCTGATCGGCTAACCAACAACAACAATTGTACGTATAATTCATATATCGATTTAGCCCGCATTAGTAACACCCGACTGAAATGCTGATAACTGGGGGCAATTGTCCTGGGGGGGAGGGGCAGTTTTCCGGGGAGCAGTTGTCCTGATACAGTTGCACCAAAATATAATTCAAAGGATAATTCAGGGCGTTCTAAAATTACCTAGTAAACTTTTATATGAATGCAATATCTTAAAAATTCTGCAATATTTAACAATTTTATTTCAAATACAGCAACAATAATTGTTAGTTTAGATGTTCAAAGTGTCTTCCTTCAACTTGAACACATTGTTCACAACGTCTGACTACTGAGAGAAACTCAATATATCCGGTCTTACGACATCTAATCGACTTGACATTCTGTCGACAAGTTATTAGTAGGTTAGATTAATGTAGCGTTTTAGAGTGGCGATGTTTTGGTATAGATCTAATATATCCCATAGACTGAGATAAAACATTCGAATTTTTTTTAAAATTTCAACTGATTTCTTATCTTTTCTCAATGATCTAATATTAAAAAGTGAATATGTGTACATTTGTATATAAACAAACTAGGTCGTCATGCAGTTTGTGCATGACGCATTGTTCGAGGTGTGACACATACTGTGTACAGGATGTTCAGAAAATAACATTGGGGTATTAAGGTTCTGACTCTTAAACCGATATTATTTTCCGGACACCCTTTATTTCAAAAGAGCTACTGAAAAAACATGTCGAAATGAAAACGAGTTATACGCATCCAGGATATTATTAATGATAATAATAATAATAATAATAATAATAATATATTAAAAATAATATAACGCCAGATGAGATCAATGCTATATAATTACTTTCCATAGATGGATGCCAAAAAAGTTGATGCTGTTTTTACACGCCTATATAACAACTTGAAAAACAGCATGCACTACTCATTATTATTAATAATAATAAGTATGACAGATAAGTAAATAAATGAATTAAAAGTCTATATAATTCGACATGACTTCATGCAGAGTCAGTATAACGAGTAGAAAATGTCCTTCCAAACTGGATTTTTAACCTTATTTTGATTTCAAGGCCCAAAAGCCTTTGAACACGAAAAATCTGTTACCTGATTGGTATCTGAAGTAGTCTGACTCGTATAGAATCCGAACAAGTTATTAACACATACACGATGGGAAATAAATAAATTGTACAGTGTGAATCAGCCAGCATTTAATTATAAACAAGAATAAGAGAAAGAAAAATGTATTTCCTATTTGATATACTGTATGCAGTCAGTTCGTTGATAATAAGCCTTCTAAAATACATATCTTTTTCCTTTTCAAAAATGTCTTCAGAAATCCTTAGGCAGAGGGTTTATGATATATGACGTTGGGACTGACATATTTCCTTTCTGGATTGAACGGAAAAGATCATTGTCCTCATTCGTTCGCAAAGGTTTGGTAAATTTTATCACCCACAGTATTTCAACTCTGAGCTGCAGGGATCTCGCCTAAAATTAAGAAGCGATGCTTTTAGAGACAGGTCAAACAAAAGTATGAGGCTCTTGCTTGACATTATTTTATATCTTTATATTTTTTGTAAGTTTGAGACCCAACTTCCTAACTTCTTCCTCAAACTGATTGGGATCGCGACTTACATTTTGGGATACCTTGTCCAATATTATACTAATATTTTACAAATTTAAAATGACTTTCATTAAACATCAATCAGATGTCAAATGAAAATGTTTACAGACTATATTTTTTTACTTATTTCAAACCATAGAAATGCATTACAATTGAGTTACATAAGCATTATTTTTATATTAAATCTATAAATAAAGATTAGGTTTATAAGGGAATAAAAGACAAATTTGCGGAAATAAAACAATGAAAAATAATCTTTCAGAAGACGCTGTATTTCTTTCATACTACAAAATTTGTTGGTCTAATTCTTCTCTATGTTCAGTTATTTTATTAATAGTTTAGCCAAAGTCCATGATTTTGTTTCTCATTCTGCAAAATACTGTACATTTTTCATTAAAGAGAATTACGAGGGCCATTTTTTTCAGTGAAGGGCGCGCGCACGGAAATATACGCAAGTTCATCCGAGGAACGTGAATAGAATTATTTTTACTCCCTGAACCCGTTCAAGAGAATGTCACGACCAACTGTAATACAAAAGTGAATTGAATCACGTTCCAATCAAAGTTGGTTTAAATATTTTATTTAATAAATGATATGAAGCCTCTAATTAAATGGTTCATATTCATTCACACATTCACTGTTCGTGGTTTCCTCAATTACGGTAGTAATTTGGGACATTTTTTTTAATGGTAAACAAATGTAATTCCTTTAAAAATAATGATTGAAAACGTTTCACATATCTAAACAAGTTTTTTCCAACACACACACACACACACACACACACACACACACACGCAAGCGGTGTTGTAAATTGCACGAAAAACCTTGTAATAGCTTTTCAATTTTCTCTTTCTCTGCATATATATATATATATATATATATATATATATATATATATACTGTCTCCAAAAAGGGACCATTGCATTCACCTTTTTAGATATGCTTATACATATAATTCGAATAATGGTGCTAAATTTTAGTCGATGGGAACCACACAATAATATATACATAGAAATTTAAAATGGTCCATGTTTACTTTATACCCATAAGAATTTTCGCTGTAGTAACTTATGTGATAAGAAAACTACTATACGATGTTGAAATATCATATTATAGTTTGAATACCTTATTTAAAAGTGGTTCTCATAGTATGCTTTATTGTGCTTATTCATTTAGTTGCAAAGAGTGTAGTTGTTGTCTATAGTTGCCAAATAGTACATACTGTATTTGCAAACAATGGTAACCTGAACTTCAGTGACTATAAACTCCAGCTGTTAAATAGACAAGAATGAGATACAAAAAGATATAGTTCTTATCTGATAGTCAGTCTCAAAATGTCATCAGATAATTCACTGAATAACAACAAATTTGCTACTGAGGTAAATGTAGGTGTCTTAGACTAATTCGAGTATGCTGATTTCGAATCTGAAATCAGAATTAACCCAACACGTAAGGACTTTAGTTACATAAAAAATTGGAAATCCAATGCCACGTATTTTGAGGGTTCTTTTTAATAATGCGTATACGCAATACGCGGGAAAACACGTTGTTGCCTGCTTATGGTTAACAGTCACTGTACATTATACGATGTGTTTATATTGTGCAATGTATTTATATTGTGCAATTGTGCAATGTGCTTGATTTTTTAATAAACAATGTCTGAAAAAATATATTTTTCTGTAACTAAACATCTTGACGTGCTGGGCCAATTCTGACTTCAGATTTGGAATCAGCATACTCGAAATACTAAGGACACCTGCATTTACCCCAGTAGTAGACGGAAAGTTTTTTTTTGTTGTCCACTGATAATTCTTAATCAGGATAAAAACTTACGAGAAAGTAGTTATGCAACAAACAACGACGTACACAATAATACCGAAACACCAGATCAGAGATTTAGAAGTAGTATTGTCAGTAAAGGCAGAACTCAAAGAACACTACCACATTAAAATAGCTGTAGTGGAAATTTAATGAGGTTTTTGTAACAAGAAAGCGAATGTCATGTCCAAGCTCGGGAGGAGTTTAGTACTTCCGAAACTGAGGACTGTTCTGTTCTTATAAGTCCGTACAGGAAACGAGATATTGCACATATTAAGTCCGTACAAAGAACATTCGAGTCTAAAATAAAAATATAATATAAAAACGTTGATTAGAAATAGTATTGCAATTGAAAGAAACATTTTAAAGTCTTTATGAAATATATTAATAATTTTAATATTAATATTGGAGTATATAATTTAGACGATATTATTTCTCAATGGAGTTGTGCATGAGAAGTTTGTCAGGTCTATTTCGGTTGTATATCTTGATTGTGTACCTATCTCTCTCGGTTTCATGACTTATGGAAGGTTGTGGAGTTGGGAGGGAGTGAGCGTCTTTTTGTACCTTTCTTTCTCCAACTCTGGCCTTTCTTTTTTTCTGACATATGATTCCAACATCTGTGCGAAATTTGAAGAAAATCAAAATATATTTGGTTTTCCCCCTATAAAAACACCAAGGAAAAACACCAAGGCTTCGAATTTTTCTCGTTTATCGACAAAAATTCCATTTTCCAAAACCTCTCCGAAAATGGTTGGAATGAAGTGTAGTAAAGGAAATTCAGCTTATTTTTTAATATACATAATAAATAAGCAAATATTTCGTAAATTTGGGTATATGGAGTGGGTTCCTCTCTCCTTCTGCGGGAGGTGCTGGCGTTCCATCTCTGACATCTGTTGCTGCAACGTTTTTATCGCCTGTTGGCCTCCTTCATGGGTTATCAGGTCCAGAGGTTTGAACCCCCAAACCGCACCCAAGTCATTCCAGTCTCATACAAGACCTTTCCCTCTTCACTTTTCTTTCCCTTCCTCTTCTCGCTCTTCCCTCCTCTTCTTTCTGCATTCGTCGATGTCGACCTTTTCTGCTTTGTTCTCTGAAGAGGAGTCGTTATAAACTCAAACGTACGTGGAAGGATCATTTTCTATTTTGTTTGCGGATTAAATTAATATGAAATAGTTTAACCATTTAATCATGAATGCTACGAGTAATATATATATATATATATGCATATAACTGCAATGACCGCGCAGTATATAAATGAATAGAAACGACATAAGTGTTAAGGAACGTTTCCGCACAAGAGGAGGAGAGATAACGAATAATGAAAAATGAGGCGAACCGCCCAGGAATCGAACCCAGGGCCTTCCAATTGCCGGTCGGACGCTCTACCATTATGCTACGGACCTCACTCAATCACAAATCGAAATTCTCCCACATAGGGCAGAAACCAATGCCCTGAGAGGGCACCCTCGCAAATCGTGAATATGCGCATATAACTGCAATGACCGCGCAGTATATAAATGAATAGAAACGACATAAGTGTTAAGGAACGTTTCCGCACAAGAGGAGGAGAGATAACGAATAATGAAAAATGAGGCGAACCGCCCAGGAATCGAACCCAGGGCCTTCCAATTGCCGGTCGGACGCTCTACCATTATGCTACGGACCTCACTCAATCACAAATCGAAATTCTCCCACATAGGGCAGAAACCAATGCCCTGAGAGGGCACCCTCGCAAATCGTGAATATGCGCATATAACTGCAATGACCGCGCAGTATATAAATGAATAGAAACGACATAAGTGTTAAGGAACGTTTCCGCACAAGAGGAGGAGAGATAACGAATAATGAAAAATGAGGCGAACCGCCCAGGAATCGAACCCAGGGCCTTCCAATTGCCGGTCGGACGCTCTACCATTATGCTACGGACCTCACTCAATCACAAATCGAAATTCTCCCACATAGGGCAGAAACCAATGCCCTGAGAGGGCACCCTCGCAAATCGTGAATATGCGCATATAACTGCAATGACCGCGCAGTATATAAATGAATAGAAACGACATAAGTGTTAAGGAACGTTTCCGCACAAGAGAGGAGAGATAACGAATAATGAAAAATGAGGCGAACCGCCCAGGAATCGAACCCAGGGCCTTCCAATTGCCGGTCGGACGCTCTACCATTATGCTACGGACCTCACTCAATCACAAATCGAAATTCTCCACATAGGGCAGAAACCAATGCCCTGAGAGGGCACCCTCGCAAATCGTGAATATGCGCATATAACTGCAATGACCGCGCAGTATATAAATGAATAGAAACGACATAAGTGTTAAGGAACGTTTCCGCACAAGAGGAGGAGAGATAACGAATAATGAAAAATGAGGCGAACCGCCCAGGAATCGAACCCAGGGCCTTCCAATTGCCGGTCGGACGCTCTACCATTATGCTACGGACCTCACTCAATCACAAATCGAAATTCTCCCACATAGGGCAGAAACCAATGCCCTGAGAGGGCACCCTCGCAAATCGTGAATATGCGCATATAACTGCAATGACGCGCAGTATATAAATGAATAGAAACGACATAAGTGTTAAGGAACGTTTCCGCACAAGAGGAGGAGAGATAACGAATAATGAAAAATGAGGCGAACCGCCCAGGAATCGAACCCAGGCCTTCCAATTGCCGGTCGGACGCTCTACCATTATGCTACGGACCTCACTCAATCACAAATCGAAATTCTCCCACATAGGGCAGAAACCAATGCCCTGAGAGGGCACCCTCGCAAATCGTGAATATGCGCATATAACTGCAATGACCGCGCAGTATATAAATGAATAGAAACGACATAAGTGTTAAGGAACGTTTCCGCACAAGAGGAGGAGAGATAACGAATAATGAAAAATGAGGCGAACCGCCCAGGAATCGAACCCAGGGCCTTCCAATTGCCGGTCGGACGCTCTACCATTATGCTACGGACCTCACTCAATCACAAATCGAAATTCTCCCACATAGGGCAGAAACCAATGCCCTGAGAGGGCACCCTCGCAAATCGTGAATATGCGCATATAACTGCAATGACCGCGCAGTATATAAATGAATAGAAACGACATAAGTGTTAAGGAACGTTTCCGCACAAGAGGAGGAGAGATAACGAATAATGAAAAATGAGGCGAACCGCCCAGGAATCGAACCCAGGGCCTTCCAATTGCCGGTCGGACGCTCTACCATTATGCTACGGACCTCACTCAATCACAAATCGAAATTCTCCCACATAGGGCAGAAACCAATGCCCTGAGAGGGCACCCTCGCAAATCGTGAATATGCGCATATAACGTTCCTTAACACTTATGTCGTTTCTATTCATTTATATACTGCGCGGTCATTGCAGTTATATGCGCATATTCACGATTTGCGAGGGTGCCCTCTCAGGGCATTGGTTTCTGCCCTATGTGGGAGAATTTCGATTTGTGATTGAGTGAGGTCCGTAGCATAATGGTAGAGCGTCCGACCGGCAATTGGAAGGCCCTGGGTTCGATTCCTGGGCGGTTCGCCTCATTTTTCATTATTCGTTATCTCTCCTCCTCTTGTGCGGAAACGTTCCTTAACACTTATGTCGTTTCTATTCATATATATATATATATATATATATACGAGGGTGGGCTGAAAACTAATGCTTCCACTCAAATAAATTTTAAATGGGTTGGAGGATTTTATCGAAACAAAAGCAGATATGAATCTTAGAGTTTATTCTTCAAAACGATACATTTACTTTTCTATAAAATCACCCTCTACCTCGATACATTTACGCTAACAATAAATGAGTTTTTTAAATCCATCCCGGTGAAACTCGGAGCTTTGACTACGAAACCAAAATTTCACAGCAGCCTTAACTTCTTCGTCAGACTCGTAGCGATTTCCACGGAGATGTTCTTTAAGTTTAGGAAAGAGGTGAAAATCGCATGGTGCCAAATCGGGGCTATATGGTGGATGCGGCAAGACGGTGAATTGCAGATCCTCAATTGCTTCTCGCGTTTGAACACTGGTGTGAGGCCCTGCGTTGTCATGGTGAACAATGACTGCGTTATTGTGGGTGCGAGCCCTCCTGATCCGTTTTTGCAACTTCTTCAGAGTTTCAATATAACGTGCGGATTTGATTGCTGTCCCTCTTTCCGTAAAGTCTTCGAGAACAACACCATTGATATCTCAAAAAACAGTTGTCACTTTTCCAGCCGATTTTTTAACTTTGAATTTTTTTTGGTTGCGGTGAATTTTTGTGCCGATATTCCATGGATTGCCGTTTATTTTCAGGGTCATAATGGTGGACCCACGTCTCGTTTCCTGTCACAATGCTGTGCAGAAATCCATCTTCATTTTCGAAGCGCTGCAGATTTTCTTGCCAAATGCGTAGTCTCTCAGTTCTCATTTCGGCAGTGAGCATGCGAGGCACCCATCTGGTTACCTTTCGGTAACCGAGAATACTGATAATGTGTCCCACTCGCTCTTTGGAGATATCGAGCATTGCTGCAATTTCATTTTGTTTAATGCGACGATTTCTACGAATCATTTCGTCAACGTAGTTCCGATGAGACTCGTCGATTGCCGTTACAGGCCTTTCACTTCGCGGTTTGTCTCGCAAATTTTCTTGCCCTGCTTCTCCTTCTTTACACTGCCTCGCCCAACGTCGAACGGTACTCACATCAACACACTTTGCCGTACACAGCTTGAATGTGTATGGGAGCAACACTTTCCGCGGTCAAAAATTCAATTACGGCACGTTGCTTGAAGCGAACGTCTTCACTCCTTTCCATTACAATCGATACTGAACCAACGTGTGGAATGAGTGTAGGCTATATTAGGCTATAACACAAAACCGGTTTTATCTGATTCCCTCTACATAATCTGGATTGGGGTAGGGATATCAAGTTACAACACAGACCCGGTTTTATCTGGCTACCTCTACATAATCCAGAATTATTCAAGTGGAGGCATTACTTTTCAGCCCACCCTCGTTGTGTGTGTGTGTGTATATATATATATTGTTTTGAATGGGTTGTTTAACCTCGTTCGCAACATCTAAGGTCATATGACGGAGGGGACCTACACACTTACGTAGGATCCGAACCACGGGTCGCTACATAATCTGGACGCAGAGGACGGTCTCCCACCCAACTACTTCCCAGATGCAATGTCGCTTAACTCCGCTGATCGAGGGCTACGTCTTGACCAATGTCGTAACACCACTTCTTGTTGATCAGCGAAGTTAAGCGACATTGGGTCTGGAAAATAATATATATATTCTGACTCCCTAACCACCCAATTTAACTTAACCTAACCTTGGACCGAAGTAGGAAAAGCCGAGGATGAGAACTGGAATTTATTGGCATCATTTGGAAAGATAAATCTTTTTAACCCCCAAAAATTGGTAATTAATTATGAGTATTTTCGTAAATTAACTAAAATGAACTGAACTCAACTAAAACTAAATATGATACAGGAACTATTTTTGTGTGTAGCTATATATATATATATATAAAACGGGTGTGCCATAAAAAAAGGGGTACATTTTAAAAAGGCTATAAAATCAACATTTCTCAATTAATTCAAATGAAATTTATATACAATAAAGCATATGTGTTTATTAATAAATTTACCAAATTTCAGAATATGATTTCAAAAAATAAAGTTGTGACGTCTTAATTTATAAAAATGCTAAAAATGACAGCCGATTTTATGTTTGAACAATATTGTACTTTTTAATGATCAATTTCTTTTTTTTTCAGAATTAATTTAAACCATAAAATTAGTAAATATGCCATTGTCTTATGAAGACAAAATCATCATTAAGCATTATAGGCTTGATAAAGGTTATTGCGTAAGAAAGTTACTTGCCGAATTTCATCATAAAGGATGGTCTAAAGGAGGTTTAGCACATTTGCTGGAAAAAATTGATGAAACTGGAACCATTGAGAGGAAGGAAGGTAGTGGGCGACCAAAATCAGTTCGAGTGGCTGAAAATATTCAAAATGTAGAGGAACGTGTCCTTAGTCAAGAGGATAAACCTGGTACCCATATGACACCAAATGAAATTTCAAAAGAGCTTGGAATATCAAAAACAAACGTAAGGAGGATAATTAAGGAGGATCTTGAATTGAAGCCGTTCAAACGTGTGCATGGGCAAAAATTGTCTGAAATAAACTGCCAGAAAAGATTTACAATATCAAAGAGCATTTTGCGTTTCATAACTCAAGATAAACTGGCGAAGACATTTTTTACTGATGAAAAACGTTTTACTGTAGAGCCCCCCAAAAACTCTCAGAATGATCGAGTCTATTCAGATGTTCAGCATAAAAATCAATTACCAGATGAAAGATTTACGCTACAAGGAGCCATTTTTCTGCTAGCGTCATGGTTTCAGTTGGAGTGTCCAAGTTAGGAAAAACTTCAATTTTTTTTATTGAGCCTGGGGTGAAAATTAATGCCCAATATTATACTAATTCTCTGCTACAGAAAATGCTTCCTGAAATGAGAAAATTGGCTAATAATGGCTACTTCCCTTTCCAACAAGATGGGGCAACACCCCATACTGCTAAATCAACGATTGAGTACCTGCAAAATAGTGTACCTGAACTTTTAGAACCTAGTAATTGGCCTCCTAACAGCCAGATCTAAACCCCCGTTGATTACGGAATATGGGAGAACTTAACAGAGCGAGTCTACAGGACTAGGATCAAAGATGTCGCTCATTTACGCGAGATCGTCATTCAAAAATGGGAAGAGCTTCCACAGGAACAAGTAAATCGAGCCATAGATGAATTCCAGCAAAGAATAAAAAAAGTTATTGAAAGGGAAGGAAAGCATTTCGAACAATTTTTTTAATAATTTCAGATAAATTTTACGCTAAAAATTATTTTTATAAAAAAATATTAAAAAGGTTTAATAATTTTTGCATGTTAAGTAGAAAAATCATACTCTTTCGTTAAATGTTGAGAGAATTTGAATTATTTGATATTTTAGTCTGTAAACTTGCTTGCATATAAATAAATACATATGTTTTATTGTGTAGAAATTTTAGTAAAATTAAATGACAAATGTTGATTTTATAGCCTTTTTAAAATGTACCCTTTTTTTATGGCACACCCGTTATATACCTTTCCTTTCAACCTTTCAAATGTTCCGTGCGATGATTCCTCATTTCCCGAAGGTCAAGCTTGTCGCCCCTCCTCTCGAGCTCGAGTTGGCCTGGTGAAGTAGAGAGTTGGTTTCTTGTTCTCTCCACCTCACATAACCAGGTACGCCCGGCTCATCTGGGATTGTTCTGAGCCAGGCGTCTAATCTTCTTTTGAAGATGTCTTCCGCAACACCACTCGTGTTCCTTAGTTCCTTGGGCAGCTGGTTAAAGTCTTGGTCCTCTCTCTCACAACAAAACTATTTTCCTTCAGGGTTGAGGATGTTCCCTGCCTCACCTTAAATTTGGGAACACGACACAGTCTTCCTTTTCTACTTTCCACTGTTGTTTTGGGGGTTATAGGGTTCAGAGTAAGATTAGGGGCTAGTTTTCCTCCATTATTTTCCAAGTATAAATAATGGTGTATTTCTCTCTTCTTCTTCCAGTGAAAGAAGAAGAGTGTGTGTGTATATATATATATTATATATATATATATATAATATATATATATATATAATATATATACTTACCAAATCAAAATACATACTTCCGTTATTGAATCCACTTCTAATTTAACCCTCGAACTTTCACCGGCAATTTACTGCCAGACGATTTTAGTTAGTTTAGAAAAGACCCGTGGCAAATAAAGGCTTAAACTAATGAATGAAAAATATAAATTCAAAAGGTAAATATCATGTAACTTCCACACACACAAAAAAATTATTCTTAACATTTTTGAAATTTCAAATCTGCGACAGAAAAAAGATAATTTTCGTCGCATTTTCACACGATAATTTGCAAATTTTTAAACTCTGCAAATATTCATTACTTTCTCTGACTCTCTGACTAATTGCTTTGAGTATTCGTCAAGGCTAAACAACCCCAGTGATAATTACACAATCAGCGGAGGTCATACATATAAGCAAATATATATGGGCATATGGCAATAGAATTCGAAAGAGCTTCGTGTCTCCGGACGAGTGATCATAATAACTCGAATACAAAAAATGTTTATAAAAATATTTGATTATATTAAAAACTGAGAGCAAATTATAGCCTAAGTAAATAATGCCTAAGTAAATAAAAAAATAATAGCCTAAGTATATAATATAATTATAAAAGGCAAAATACTATTTGATAAGTCTTAAAAAAAAATGGCGCGCGCATTTTTGGAAGTGTGATATTTCGCTGTAAAACTATTGATTATTATGGAATTGGGAAGAAAAGTGGTTTGAAAAGTGGTCAACCACACGTTTATCTTCTACTTCGCGTAAAGGATATGCAAATATTTTAAAGAAAAAGAATGTCTTTAAAGATATGAAAATACTTTTAACATTTAAACCGAAATAAATTCTCTAATTACTTTGTTTACCGTTTTGAATATAAATGTTACTAAACAGATGGAAGTTGTTAAACAGATATACTATTCCTTTCATTGTTTGCAGAATATAAACAAGAAAAACATCAATGCAAGAAAAAGGAGACAAAATTTATCTGTGAAAAAGTAAACGTGTGTGTATATATATATATATATGTGTGTGTGTGTGTGTGTGTGTGTGTGTGTGTGTGTGTGTGTGTTACACACGACTGTGCATGAAACAAGGAACTCTTCTGGGAAAATTAAATCCACTATAGTGTTATTCTGTGATTTTTCTGCATATATATATATATACATATATATATATATATATTATAATGTGTGATTGCAGAGTCATTGTGCAACTTTAAACTTTAACAACTTTTGATGTACACATGATAAAAGCAAACTATAAGCGGAAGATGAAGGCATAATTATAAAGTTTTTAACACTAACGCACAACAGTACAAATTTGTAGGTTTTGACACAACCGCCATCTTTCGCGATGTATCGTTCAATCCAATTTTCCAAAGACCTGAAAATATTCTCCATTTGCTGCTGAGTAATTTTATTAATTGCATTTGTGATCCTGGCCATAAGTTCATCTGAAGAGTGTAGGTTTGATGAGTAAACAACACTTTTAACAGGACCCCATAAAAAGTAGTCCAATGGGGAGAGGTCAGGTGAACGAGGTGGCCAAACAATTGGTCCACCTCCACCTCTATTGATCTACATGGCTGGGAAGACTTCATTCAAGAACTGTTGCACATTCAAAATACTGTATAGTGGCAGGGAGCAGCGTCTTGCTGAAAGAATTTGTTATTTGACATATTTAATCGTCTTAGTTCAGAGATAAAGAAATTCTGCAATGTTGCAAGGTAATGTTTACCACTAACTGTTAATTCTATCAGGTTGAGGGAAAAGTATTGTCGGTTTTGGAACAATGAAATTAAAAGGTGCACACGTTTTTTATTTTGCTGTATCTCTATACATTAAAGTAAGATAGATTATAATTACTTTAATTTGTTTTATTATAAATATATATATTTTGTCCCTTTTTTATATTTTTCATATTTTCACCATTCAGAAGAACAATGACATTGGGGCAAATTCGAGTGTGCCTTTTGTACAAGTTCAAACTTGGGAGTAGTGAGGCTCTGACTTCGCGCAAAATTTGTCATGCATTGGGAAAGGACTCCGTCAGCGAACGTGATGCTCAACGATGGTTTCAGAAATTCCATTTCGGTGACACGAGCCTTCAAGATAAACCTCGCTCCGGCCAAATTGGAAAAGTGAGGAAGCTGGATAAATGGGTCCCTCACAAACTTAGCGAAAAGGACAAGACTCAGCTCCTGTCCATCTGCTCATCACTGCTGCTAAGAAATAACAATGAGTTATTTCTTGAAAGAATTGTAACGTCTGATGAAAAATGGATCTTGTACAATAATGTGAAACCCTCGGGTCAATGGTTGGATAAGGATGCCCGTCCTGCAAAGATGACTAAACTCGAACTCCATCCAAAGAATTCCGGAGCGAGGTTTATCTTGAAGGCTCATGTCACCGAAATGGAATTTCTGAAGCCATCGTTGAACATCACGTTCGCTGACGGAGTCCTTTCCCCTTGCTTGACAAATTTTGCGCGAAGTCAGAGCCTCACTACTCCCAAGTTTGAACTTGTACAAAAGGCACACTCGAATTTGCCCCAATGCCATTGTTCTTCTGAATGGTGAAAAAATATGAAAAATATAAAAAAGGAACAAAATATATATATTTATAATATAACAAATTAAAGTAATTATAACCTATCTTACTTTAATGTATAGAGATACAACAACAAAAAATGTGTGCGCCTTTTAATTTCACTGTTCCAAAACCGACAGTACTTTTCCCTGAACTTGATACAAAAAATGAAAGGACCAATGATGCATGACTTTCTGAGAGCGCACCAGATATTGATTTTTTGGTGAGTCTCTTTCGTGCTGCCAGACTTCGTGAGGTTTCTCTACCCCAAAATGTGGCAATTGTGGGGGTTGACTTTGTTACTGATGTGGAATATTGCCTCATCAGAAAATGTCAGCTCGTCCAAAAACCCAAGAAAATTCTTGAATTTTGACTGGAACCGTTCACACAAATCTAACCTTGCATGGAAGTCATCTTTCAGTAACATCTGAACCACCTGAACCTTGTAGGCGTGTTCATGCAATTTCGCTTTGAGAATTTTGCGCACTGTTGACTGCGGGATGTTTAGTTCATCGGATGCACATCTTAACGATTTCCGTGACTCTCAAATGTTTCCTGTACGACAGCCACAGTCTCCTCACTAATTTGAGACCTCCCGGATCGAGGTCTATCATTCACTGACCTAGTTTCTGTAAACATTTTCATCAAGTCTTTAATTGAGTGCCTGTGTGGTGCATTTTTCTGGTAATGGGCAGTGAACTCTCCTCACAGTTGTTGTGAACTTCAGTTCGGCTAGTCGCAAAATACGGTTAACCCTTTGTTCTATTGTCACAATTTTCAATCAGTTTCATCGTCTACGACCGATATGATTCCACTTGAAATAAAATAAAGAAAAACTTTAGTAATTATGCTTTCATATGCCGTTTATCGTTTGTTTTCATCATATGTACAGTGTACATCAAAAGTTATTAAAGTTTAAATTGTACAAAGATTTTGTAATCACCCTATATATATATATATATATATATATATATATATATATAATATATATATAGATATATATATATATATATACATTCAACTGCAAAGAACACGCAGTATAAATAACGTAAAGAACGACGCTTGTATAGGAGATATTCCGCGCAAGACGAGAGAGAGAGAGAACGAAACAAATGAAAAAATGAGGTAACCACCCGGGATCTTCCGATTGCCGGTCAGATGCGATACCATTACACCATGGGCCTCACTCTTCCAAATGCCGTAATTTGTTTCGTTCTCTCTCTCTCGTCTTGCGCAGAATATCTCCTATACAAGCGTCGTTCTTTACGTTATTTATACTGCGTGTTCTTTGCAGTTGAATGTATATAATGTTACGGCATGCGGGAGGTGCCCCCTTGGGGCATTGGTTTCTGCGAGTATGTAGAAGAATTGCGGCATTTGGAAGAGTGAGGCCCATGGTGTAATGGTATCGCATCTGACCGGCAATCGGAAGATCCCGGGTTCGATTCCCGGGTGGTTACCTCATTTTTTCATTTGTTTCGTTCTCTCTCTCTCGTCTTGCGCGGAATATCTCATATACAAGCGTCGTTCTTTACGTTATATATATATATATATGTATATATATATATGGAACATCCACTCACGATTTTGCACGATGCAAAAGTGCACCCACCAGGATTCGAACCCATATTTTTTTTAATAGAAGGTGAGAGCGCTGACTTACGACAAGGTAAAAATTAGTACAATCTAGCATATATATACCAACGGCAGAGGTCATAACGCTTTCACACCAGAAGTGTTTTCTGTATCAGCCCCCTAAACTCGAGGTGATGCAGCATTTCATTCGAATCTTTAGTGTAACAATGGGAACCCAAAGATGGACTATCATGCATTATGCCAAATCGTGGGTGTTCATGCATGATATCCCATCTATGGGTCCCTAGTTTCACAGGAGATATTTGAATGAATTACATCGAGTGCAGGGGTTTGGTACAGAAAACACCACTGGACACGAAAGAAAGCGTTATTTGTTCTCTCGGGTAGTGAAATATCTATCAGGTTGTACTAGCTTTTTCCTTCTAGCCTGATGGTCAGCGCCCTCACCTTCTACTGAAGATGTGCTGGATTCGAATCTTCCTTTGGAGCAGTTTTGCATATATATATATAATATATATATTATATATATATATATATATATATATATATATATATATATATATAATATATATATATATAAATATATATATATATATATATATATATATATATTAAAAAGGAAAACACATTTTTTATTTAGTTTTAACTAGATATTTTAATAAAAAGAGACGTGACTTAGAAAGAACACGCATATCCTCAGTCATTTGTTTTGCAATACGACTTTCATCTGCAGAAAAAGTGATAAAAATTCGCCCCCTTGAAAGGAATCAGAAATGAAAGGCAATGAAGGGAACCACTAAAACAGTAATGCACATCCACAGACCGCCTGCAATTGCATGCTTAATCAAAGGACTTTCAGTTTAGGTTTGCATGAATGCAACATGTTTCTTCTGAGTTTGGAAACTAAAGAGTTAAATAGAAGTTACTCTTGACTGTTTCTTAACGTTTATTGTATGCACCGACACTTGTTTTACAATTTTAGGGGGGTTCAGTCTTCCTTTCTTTTTTAGAAAAAGTTACACGACTTACAAAATAAAATGAAAAGTGAGAAAGCGATAGAAGAAGAAAAAGAAAAGAAGAAGAAGAAGAAGAAGACAATGAAAATGTAATTGGTTAAGTTTTTATTATTTTAATGACTTTTTCATTTCCATTTTACCAACATTAACCTCATTTTATATGCAGACAATACCCTCATACGCATGCAAGAAACATAATTCATGAGGACTTCAATTTTACCATAGGTCAGGTCATCCGACCTATCTGACTACAAATTATATTAAACAATTTCAATGTGTATAAAGACACAGACCCCCGTATTTTTATTCATAAATCTAACTGTTGTTATGTTTTGTAATATATATATATATATATATATATATATATATATTATATATCTATATATATATATATATATATATATATATGTTCAGTCGTATTCTTTGAATAAATAAATGAAAATTCTTTCGTTTCGATTGAAATGAGGCATTTTTTAAGATATAACAGATTATATTTGCATTTCGAGATCTACTCGATAGATTTCATGATTTTCGAGTCCTTTTAAGGAGGGAAATGGGCCCAGGCGTGATAAGGAAATGCTCTCGACATGTCTAAAGTATGTTTTCAAAATCGTCTTCGTGTCGCAGCAGCCAGAGGCGCGAGAATTGTATTTTTTAGTGTAAATTTTCTTCTGGCCTTGAGAAGGTCTTCAGTGCTTCAGAATGGTGTTGAGAGATCTTACAAGGTTTATGGAGAGATCTTTCACACGAATTCGAGGGTCGTGTCAGTTGCTCTGTATTTCAATGAGGAAGACGACTCGAAATAGCAAAAGTGTTATATATTATATTAAGGTGTTCTTTGAATCACACACACACACACACACACACACACACACACACACACACACACACACACATATATATATATATATATGAGACATAATAAAAAGTGACAAACCAACAACGAAACATGAACATCTCAGGTACGACTAAGCATTTCATCAAAGCTCCTGCTCAGGAAGACAAAGAGAAACCAACCTTGTTTAGCTAATGCTAACTCCTTCACGCACGCGCGTGTCCCAAACAAGATTACTCTCAATTAAACGCAAGAAGATTCTGATTAAATAAAAAAGAAATGGAATTTGTAATTATGAGAATGAAAATTTGAAATTAACACGACAATGGAGGGAAATGGAGGGAAATGGAGGGAATGGAGGGAAATATTTTTATAATGGCATTTAAATGCTCTTTGTTAAAGTATTTGCGGATGTTTTTTAATAATTATAATATATATATATATATATATATATATATATATAAATTAAACTGTCAAAGTTTATTGGCAGACCATAGTCCATATGACAAATAGTAATGATACAATGACAATTCACATACTAAGGCTAGAAATATAACTAACTAAAATTTTTGTTTTTGAAGAAGTGAAGTGCGGTATATTCAGGAAGAAAAGAGGCATCATGCAAAATGATGTACACTCCTTCTTAAAGGAGGGTAAATAATGTATGGAAATAATGGATATAAAGTTGTGAAATGAAGCGAATTGAAAAAAATGTGTGATATAATTTTTTCTGATGTTACAGAGAACTGTAATAACGGCACGTTCGTGTTAACACGGAGACCGGAGTAAAATGTACAACACAAAGGAGGGTTTTTTTTCCACCACCCCTCCAGAGTGGGCCACATTCCAAACACGTTAGTTACTATATAATTTTTACTGAAATGATTCTAAATTCCGTTCTCTTTATTTATTCCCTTATTTAGTTTGGTTGTTATGTATTCATTTATTATCTACTCTATTATCTATTTTATCTATTATCTACTCACTTAACTACCGGAACCTAACTCAGCCTAACCTACTGTAATCTAACCAGAGGCGTACCAATACTTTTTGCCGCTCGGGGCGAAAATGCCAACGCCGCCCCCCCCCCCCCTGCAACAATTTTCAATTTTAAAAACAATTCCTTTACAAAAATACACTTCTAAACAAAACTTTTATTGGAAGAAAAACTTAAATAAAGCAACTTCAATTTTAACAATACTACATAATGTACCGTACATAATACACTACATAATTTTAACAATAACTATATAATGTATAATGCCTAGTTAAATTTTCGGACTTTCATAACAGAAAATTCATGAATGATTTTTTCTATGTCCATTGTGTCTGCAACTTCGCGTTCAATTGAAATAATCGCCAAATTGCTCAGTCTAGATTGACTTATAGTTGACCTGAGGTAAGTTTTTATAAGTTTAGTTTCGAGAAACTTCGTTCGCAACTTGCCACGGACATGCATGTAGTTAGACAGATCCGGAGGGCAATTGTTATATGAGGCAAAGATTCCACTAGATCCCATTTAACGATCCACTGAAGTAGTTTTTAACATATCCCAGTTCTTTGGATCATCGTCGACGCTTATGCTTTCGAAACTGAGCAAATGTCTGCGCAAACGCTTTATTTTCTTCCAGTAGACTTCCTGGATTAATGTCATTGTAGATGGAAGAAAAATTATTGACCTTGGTATTAATTTCTTCATCTTTGGACTGATTCAAAAGGTACGAAGGAGACAGAAATTCAAAGCGATCATTCATGTTTTTAAGACAAACTGTGCGTTTTTCAATTTCTGCTAATAAACGATCCATGATTTCAAAAAATTATCTGCGTACATCCTCTTGCACGGTCAATCCAGCATCACGAGCTTGCTCTCCAGGCATTCTTCTCCGTCTCCTGACTCTGCGGTCTATACTGATATCCATTTCATTACAGAACTCTTCGGCGGCATCTGCAGCGTTTGATACTACTGCCTCTCGTTCATTAGTTGAAAACACGGATGAAGAGTTCATTTTTAATGCACACTGGTCCAAAGCAAGTCCCTTTCTTTAAAAATATAGCTGAGCATCATTGATTTCTTTCAGCACTGGATCCCAGAAAAATAAGTACACAATGAATATGTATGACATAATGGAGGTCAGCAGAGCTTCAGCATCGCCCTTTGTGTCCAGATTTTCGGAGATCCCTTCACTCAGTTCTTTCAAGGCACTAACAACGTGAGTCAAGTTCTTCTTAAGACTAGAAACAGCATCATACTTAGCACTCCACCGCGTATCAGAGACTCGCTTGACAGTGATTTTGGAATGTTTTGTTAAGACATCCCAACGATGAGTAGAGGAAGAAAAGTAGACGAAAATTCGTTCAATTGTTCCAAAGAAAGTTACAGCATTAGGACTCAGTCCCGCGGCATGAACTCCAGCCAAGTTCAGCGAGTGGTTATTGCAAGGAATGAAAACAGCGTGTTTGCTAACATCAAGATTCTGCGTTGAACTCCAAGATGAATACCTGCCATCGTAGCAGCATTGTCATACCCTTGACCATAACAATTCTGGATATCCAGCCCATCCTCACGGAGCTTAGTGACAATGAGATCAGTAACTGCCTCAGCAGTCTTCCCCTCTAATTTAATAAAATCAACGAAGGATTGCTTCACCTCTACATTACCATCTTTAATCGACACATAGCGAATTACCTGAGACATCTGATCAAATGCGATATATCTGGTGTACTATCGAAAATTATTGCAAAGTACTTTGCACTAGGACACATTATCAATTATACATTTTCGAACATTACAGCCGATTAGTGTGATGAACTCATTTTGAATGTTAGGTGCAAATACGTAGTGGATATCTTGTCATTATCGTATTTTTGTAAGATTTCCCTAATTACTGGGTCATATTTGCCCATTATTTTATTAACTCCAAAAAGTTTCCAGAATTGCCAGCTAGCCCAGCTTCTTCATTTAAGTTCTCTCGGTGCCCTCGGAATGCAAGATCTTGTTTTGCCAAGAACATAATGCAGTCATAAATTCGTTCTCAGTATTTCTTTCCACTTAGCAGTAGCATGTTTTATTTGCAACTGATGTGCATTATCTATTGTAGCATTCAACTGAAGGCGCATAGACAACTCTTTCCATTGTTCAAAGCATCGGGTATGATATGGACTGTTTTCTTGTTCAGGTACTCTTGGATTCAGTTTCCTCCAGGCAAAAAATCCTTCTTCTTTTCCAAATGCACTGGAGATGTTGTTGAAGAGACCACAGCAAAAGCAATGCAAGCTACATTTTGAAGGTGAGAAGATTTAGCCATGACCTTTCAATTTTTTTCGCGCCATTTTCCAAAGTTTTGAAATACCAAACTTTTGGACATTGACCTATTGTTTGAATCAGCTGGAAAGGGTCCATTTATGTTTTTCAAATGTGATGGTCCACGTTTAATGAGTTCGATTCTCAAATTGGTCCGTCATTGGAACGGGCCAGTTGCCAGAATCGTTAACAGACTCTGTGGGTGATGGGTGGGTGGGTGACTTTGTGATGTAGATGAGGGTTGATCCTGATTATTTGGGGGTTCACTTGAAGTTGCCGCTTGAACATCTATCTCTAAAGATATATCACATTGCGGTTGATCTCCTTGCTTCCCAGAAGGCACTGAAGGTGTGTCTGAGAGTCCCATAACTGATGAAATCGCTTAGCAGCACGCTTGCCTTCCTCCTCTTTTTTTTCGCGAAGATTCTTGTATGCAGCACCACTCAGTCTCTGTCGTTTGCTCATGTTTGCTAATTCAGTAGGGTATCTGCAAAATAAAACAACCATTAATTATTTAACATCATCAAAGCTCAAAGAATGCAAAGCCTAACCTAAATAATATAGGGAAAGTCTGAAAAATGGGGCTGGCAACCTTTCCGATGTGAAAATTTAACGCAACTATTTGTGGAAATAGTGGCATTGAGGTGGCATATATAGCATTTAATGATGATTTTTCATCAAAACCATGGATATTTTGTACACAAATAACGCGCGACAATGATGAGATATAATTTTTTGGAGGGTTGCATTTTAAAACATAAAAACCCAAAATTTTGCATACTGCGCCCGCCTGACAGTAATTTGCCGCCCCACGGGAAGTGCCGCTCGGGGCGGTCGCCCCTCTCGCTCCTCCCTTGATACGCCACTGAATCTAACCAAGCCTAAGCCGCAGAACACTCGTCGATAGACTGTTTTACTAACGAAATTTCATCTGGCCCATTACAGTCAAACATATCTCACAGTTAATTTCATTTTTCATCATAATTTTCTACGCATAAAATATTGTTAATTTTAAACAAATTTATTTTTTACTTTTCTTTTTTAAAGGTTTTTAATAAAGGCCGCACATATTTTTCATGTTGACGAAACCTAATGACTTTCAAAAACCATTTCGAGAAATAGTCATAAATAAATTATTACTTTCTTCTTTACCTTCAGAGAGTCATGATAATGCGGCTTATCTAAATATTCAGGAAATGGTCAAGCGTGCTGATAACCTATTCTGATAATTAACATGAAGATCAATGGGTTTTAACATTTTTATGTGGAATCACGCGATTATATATACTGTGTATATGTTACGCCCAAACATCGAAATCACTCAGTGAGCGAAAAAAACAGCCACAACGCGTTGTGGATGCACCTAAGTGACCACACACCAATGTTTGATATTTTTTCGCTTCATGGCCGTTCTCAAACAACCGCAACGCGTTGTGGACGATTCGGATATGACCACAACGCGTTGTGGACGATTTGAAACGACCACACACCGATGTCTTTCATCAAACTCTATTTAAACACGACGTATATTGAAATGATATAAACACGACGTATATTTATCGACGTATTCACCGATTAAAAAGCAAAGTTAAGCAGATATGCTAGAACAAAAGATAAAGTCCTTTAAAAAATTATTATCAATAATTTTCCCGTAGGTTTCGATTAATTTTAAGCAACTTTAGAATGAGACGTAAATGTAAAAATTAACCAACTGGTTAGGTCAACTGAGTGCCCGGTTAGGTTAACTGAATGCTTGGTTAGGTTATTTGTATGCCCTTGACTATTGGTTAGGTTAAGCCGAGATATTTTCGTTAGTTTTAACGAAAATATCACGACTTAACCTAACCAATCGTCAAGGGCGTACAGTTGACCTAACCGGGCATTCAATTAACCTAACCTGACATTCAATAATTTTCAAATCGTCCACAACGAGTTGTGGTCATATCCGAATCTTCCACAACGCGTTATGGTTGTTTGAGAACGGCCATGAAGCGAAAAAATATCTAACATCGGTGTGTAGTCACTTAGGTGCATCCACAACGCGTTGTGGCTGTTTTTTTTCGCTCACTGAGCGATTTCGATGTTTGGGCGTAACATATATATAAATATAAAGGGTGATCCAGAGAAATGGGACCCAAAAGAAACCCCTGTAACTCTTAAAGTATAAGGCCTTTTATAAAATCATACCATCATTCGAAAGAGGATAGTTACAAGTTTGTACAGGATTGTATAGGTTTTGACAATACAAGACAAGATAAGATACAAAACAAAATAAAAGTGTTAGTTAAAACTAACCCTTCAAGATGACTGCATGGACTGTGGAACAGCTGCGTTTCATAACTGAGCAATATTATGAGCATGGAAGAAGTGTAGTTTCAGCAAAAAGATCTTTCAAGACAAATTTTCAGATGTCAAAATCACCTTCTAAGAAAGTAATCCGTCGGTGTGTCAGAAATTTTTCCTTAACTGGCAGCATTGGAAAAAGAAAACCAACTGGAAGAGTGCGCACAGCAAGGATAGACGAGATCATTAACAGAACTCATGAAATTGTACAGGATAATCCTAACATAAGCATCAGACGTGCTTCTCAGCTGTTAGGAGTTGGATATGGAACAACACACCGTATATTCAAGCAAAATTTAATGCTCTTTCCATATAAAATTCAAACAGTGCAACAACTAAACGATGGAGATTTCGCACGAAGACGACAATTCTGTCAATGGATCCAACAGAAGGTAAATGACACCACCAATTTTCTAGCAACTTTGATTATGTCAGACGAAGCCCATTTTCACTTGAATGGAACTGTAAACAAACAAAATTGTCGTTTCTGGGCAACAGAAAATCCATTGAATATTACCGAAGTCCCGTTGCATAGTCAGCGTGTAACTGTTTGGTGTGGTCTTACTGCATCTCAGATCATAGGGCCGTACTTTTTCGAGGATTCCACCGGAAACACGGTCACTGTAAATGGTGATCGCTACGAAAAAATGTTGACCGATTTCCTTATTCCTAAATTAAGAGATCTTTGTCTAGAAAACCACTGGTTCCAACAAGACGGAGCTACCTGCCATACTACGAGGAACTGCATGGCAGTTTTGCGTCAAACGTTTCCAGGCGAGTTAATCTCAAGATTTGGAGACGTTGAATGGCCCGCAAGGTCTCCGGATTTTTCTCCCTTAGATTATTATCTCTGGGGATATTTAAAGAGTAGGGTCTACAGAAATAACCCAACGACCTTGCAAGAATTGAAGGCCGCCATCACAAATGAGATACAGGCCATACCACGCACACTCTTGCAAAAGTGATGCAGAACTTACAAGCGAGAACACTGGAATGCTTGGCAACTAATGGAGCACATTTGAAAGGAGTCATTTTAAAAAAATAAATATTTCATAATAAACTTGTAACTCTACTCTTTCGAATGATATATAGTTTTTATGAAAGGAATTAAATATTAAGAATATTTGGCTTTTTTTTATGGGTCCCATTTATCTGGATCACCCAGTATATATGCTACAGGGAATCTGTGTAACTGGGGATTTCATGAAATCCCTAAAATGCTCAGGGATTTCATGTGAGGTTAAGTCGTGATATTTTCGTTAGTCTTAACGAAAATATCACGACATAATCTAACCAACTGTCAAGGGCGTACAGTTGACCTAACCGGGCATTCAACTAACCTAACCAGGCATTCAATTAACCGGGCATCAATAATTTTCCCGTAGGTTTAACGAAAATATCACGACTTAACCTTACATGAAATCCCTGAACATTTTAGGGATTTCATGAACTCCCTAGTTACACAGATTCCCTGTAATATCGTTTGAGGAATAAAACATTAATAGAGACAGTGTTGTTTCCAAATACAATAAAAATGCTGTAAAATTCCCGAGCATGAGGAGAGTTTTACTTTTCCGTACTGGTACACTAACTAGAGGGCGCCACAGGTATATCTGCATTGTGACGTCATCACCTGCACGATTCTCTGCATGACTGAATTATTTCCTCTGAACTTTTATATTGATGAAGAGTGTCATAAACTCCTTATACAATCTCGTCAGTCGAATAACACGATTCGTTGCTGATAAAAAAGTAAGAGAACAGCAGCCACTCTAAACTTTCAATATGGTTAACTTTCAATACGGAGGACGCCATATTTTATAAGCGTTGAAAAATTCTCTAGAAGATGGAAACTATGAAAGAAGAAAAAGAAACAATATATCGAGAATATAATTCCTTTTATAACTACAGTAAATTCAGTTAAAATTAATTAAAACATTCTAAAATTTCTTCTCAAGATTCATTGAAGTTCGAAATACAGATGGTGTTGCCAGCGTCCGTATAGCTTAGTGGGTAACGCCGTTTCCTATAATGGAAGTGAAGACACTGAGGTCGGGAGTTCGAATCCTGATGATGCTGGTAGTAGTAATATAGGAGTTAGAGCAATAAACCGCACTAGTTGGCCTGAGCTCTGTGCCAGATTCTGGCCCTCCTGAATCCCTATTATTACAGAGGATGTTGTTCTAAATACAGAATTTATAAATGCTAGACGTAAACTGAAGAACGTAAAGTAAAAACTTTTAACAAAAGCAAAATTTACTAATTAGGCACCTAAAATCCTAATGATTAATGGGCATATCCAAATGCTATGTAAAACCGTATGTATCATGACTCGCGAACGAATAATACAAAAAGATAAAACATAAACTTTCAAGGACATATTTTTCCCCATTAAACACATTAACGAGATGATAGTCCAAATCCTCGTGAACCTCTCCTAAATTTAGTTCTTGGAATTTTTAGCTGCAATTCGTGTCTGTACATAATCGTATAAACAATTAGAATTCATTTCTGGTTTTTTTCCCATCGTAACAATTAGGTTTCATACGCTCGTAAATCTTCTTCGTACATTATTGAGGTTTTTTCCTGACGAGGTTTAGGAAACTCACCATCGCATTGACAAGATGAATTATGACTCTCAAAATTTAGTACAAGCACTACTACATGTTAATTGTAATTACCGTTTCGCAGGCAAAACAGGAGATACGTTTCGAAACGAAGTAATATACAGTTTCTGAAAAAAATTTGACTAGAAACAAAATTTCTGAAAACAAAAAAATTAACAATTGGTAATATTATTTTTTTCTTTGGATATTCTATTTGTTTTGGTGATGAAAAGGATATATTACAAGACAATACAAAAAATCATTACTGATCAGTAATTTTTTGTGCTTTTTATAAATTTTATGTTTCTCGTCAAGCATTTTTGTACATTTCCAACATAAAAATACAGAAAACTTAAGAAGTATAAAACATTATAAAAAGAATATAAAATTATACGTATCCGAAAGTTACAAATATCACATGTAATGCCAGGCTAAATAAGAACATAACACGATATTTTAAGAACTGGACATTATACAGGGTGTCCATAAATTATCTTTAAAAATTAAATTTAAGTTTAATTTGTAAAGATAATTTAGAGACACCCATTAAAACCTCAGATTTACTTAAAATTCCATAACTACGTCATAACGGCATTAATATCTGTATTTAAAAATGACTCATTATATTTACAAAGAAATTAATTTAAGAAGTCTCCAATTAACTTTGAACCAAAAATACAAAATAAAAAGCCAATTTTTAAATTTTGAAACTTTTAATTAGTTAATTAGCTTAAAAGTAAAATAAGAATTTTTGTCGCTGACAAATTACTTTAATAATTAATAATATAGGCATATATACATGGGTTCAGGATCGACCTGCGGTCGACCCCTCTGCAGCATCCCGCCTCATTTACGGGATTTGGTGAAGGAGGGAATTGCTGTCTGATCTCCTGCCCTCGTAGCCAGCCACGCATGGCTGGTCAGGGACTTTGCACAGGAATCTGTCCAGCTGGTTCTTGAAATTATTCAGGTCCATATATATATATATATATATACTATATATATATGAAAATTATTTAACGAAAGTAACACGTGAAAAATATTTATGATAAATAAAACCACGAAGGAAAGGAAACACAAAAAGGTGCTCAAGCGCTTTCGTCTAATGACATCCTCAGGAACACTGAAGTACATAAAAGGTTACGGCCTATATATAGGTTAAAGAAAGAAAAAAATAAATAAATAACATACATACACACAAACATATATATATATATATATATGTTAAACACAAACCGTGCATGGAACAAGGAACTCTTCTGGGAAAATTAAATCCACTATAGTCCGAATAAGTAATGGTAAATGACAAATACCATAGTTTTTTCTTTTTCATGATTTTAGCCCGACGTGGGCAACGGGTCTCTCGCAAAGAGATCCCATAAATATAGCTTCCCTCACCAGCTATCTGCAAAGCAGACAGGATCCAGCTTTGGGACATGGATCTAGGGTTTAAAGCAAGCCTAGATCCCTACATTCAGAACCTCTATATAAGTAAAAGACTCGTTGCATTCACGTCGTGTTGAATAAATCAAAGAAAAAGGGGGTAACTATTGTATTTTTAGCCAAAAAAAAAAAAAAACCAAAACTTAAACCTCAACCGGGACATTGAGCGTCCACTTTTCAAGGCACGAAACACGTCCGTTTAGTATACACAAACTCAGAATGGTTCCCTGAGAACATAATATGTTAAACACAAACCGTGCATGGAACAAGGAACTCTTCTGGGAAAATTAAATCCACTATAGTCCGAATAAGTAATGGTAAATGACAAATACCATAGTTTTTTCTTTTTCATGATTTTAGCCCGACGTGGACGCTCAATGTCCCGGTTGAGGTTTAAGTTTTGGTTTTTTTGGCTAAAAATACAATAGTTACCCCCTTTTTCTTTGATTTATTCAACACGACGTGAATGCAACGAGTCTTTTACTTATATAGAGGTTCTGAATGTAGGGATCTAGGCTTGCTTTAAACCCTAGATCCATGTCCCAAAGCTGGATCCTGTCTGCTTTGCAGATAGCTGGTGAGGGAAGCTATATTTATGGGATCTCTTTGCGAGAGACCCGTTGCCCACGTCGGGCTAAAATCATGAAAAGAAAGAACTATGGTATTTGTCATTTACCATTACTTATTCGGACTATAGTGGATTTAATTTTCCCAGAAGAGTTCCTTGTTCCATGCACGGTTTGTGTTTAACATATTATGTTCTCAGGGAACCATTCTGAGTTTGTGTATACGAAACGGACGTGTTTCGTGCCTTGAAAAGTGGACGCTCAATGTCCCGGTTGAGGTTTAAGTTTTGGTTTTTTTGGCTAAAAATACAATAGTTACCCCCTTTTTCTTTGATTTATTCAACACGACGTGAATGCAACGAGTCTTTTACTTATATAGAGGTTCTGAATGTAGGGATCTAGGCTTGCTTTAAACCCTAGATCCATGTCCCAAAGCTGGATCCTGTCTGCTTTGCAGATAGCTGGTGAGGGAAGCTATATTTATGGGATCTCTTTGCGAGAGACCCGTTGCCCACGTCGGGCTAAAATCATGAAAAGAAAAAACTATGGTATTTGTCATTTACCATTACTTATTCGGACTATAGTGGATTTAATTTTCCCAGAAGAGTTCCTTGTTCCATGCACGGTTTGTGTTTAACATATTATGTTCTCAGGGAACCATTCTGAGTTTGTATATATATATATATATATATAATATCTACACACATACATATATATATATATATATATATATATATGCATTTAACTGCAATGACCACGCAGTATATAAATGAATAGAAACGACATAGTATTAAGGAACGTTTCTGAACACGCGGAAGAGAAATAACGAATAAATGAAAAATGAGGCGAACCGCCCGGGAATCGAACCCAGGGCCTTCCAATTGCCGGTTTATTTTTTTAATAAAATATCCCCCCAACACGGATGGTTGTCGACCACAGTCATTAGCGGGGATGGGGCGAATGACCTGTTGTGTGAAAGGAACACTTATTACAATGTTTTAATAATATAATTTGTCAAAATGGACAGCAAGCTTTTCACCAAATGCCGGGTTGGCATAACAGATATTCCGACGTCACATTTATAAAACCACCCTAATATATATATATATATATATATATATATATTTTTATGTGTGTACTCCGGGCCCATTTTGTTTAAATCTAGTTTTAGCCAACAAGAGTTGGCATTAAATAGGGCATTCAGACTTGAGGCGCATCTTGCTCCTGATGAATTATGTACCCGGACTTTTAAAAAAATACCCAAGGAGACGATTAAAAAGTAATAAACTTGCTTGTTACAAGGGCACAGTTTCGTATTATGCCCATGATAATGGAAATTCAAAGCCAGACGTACCTTACATAATTTTATTCTCAGAGCAACGATTTGTTAAAAAGATTTTCTGATTAGTATTAATATATACACACTCGTGTGTGTGTGTGTGTGTGTGTGTGTATATATATATATATATATATATATATATATATATATTATATATATATATACTGTATATATATATACAGTATATGAACAGACCATCCGGTCTGTTACTGTTTGGTGTCCTTCGTATTCTTTTATATATATATATATATATATATATATATAAGGCTATTGTTTTAGGTTGAATATCCACAAACTTTGCATGACCGCAAGCACATCAACGGGGGGTCAGGTGACAGCCGAAACCAAACTCAGATTATCTTTTAAAATGCTTTTAATACTTTATTTACGAAAATGGTAAAAACATTGTGAAACGTTACTTCTTTTTATGACCCTAAAATACAATAAACTTAGTTTTTTCTTTAATCTTATTGTAAAGTGACGATGTCGCAGCAAATTTTAACTTGCTTTTGCGGGTTCCCTTCTTTTGTTTGAAGGTTTTAACTGTTACATTATTTACCCAAATCTTTCCTTACAGAATATGTAGTAGCTTTGCGTTCGTACATTATATATATATATATATATATATATATATATACACACAAACTCAGAATGGTCCCCTGAGAAATTTATATGTTAAACACAGACCGTGCATGGAACAAGGAACTCTTCTGGGAAAATTAAATCCACTATAGTCCGAATAAGTAATGGTAAATGACAAATACCATAGTTTTTCTTTTTCATGATGCTAGCCCGATTTGGCTAAAAATACAATAGTTACCTCTTTTTCTTTGTTTATTCAATCCGACGTGAATGCAACGAGTCTTTTACTTATATAGAGGTTCTGAATGTAGGGACTAGGCTTGCTTTAAACCCTAGGTCCATGTCCCAAAGCTGGATCCTGTCTGCTTTGCAGATAGCTGGTGAGGGAAGTTATATTTATGGGATCTCTTTGCGAGAGACTCGTTGCCCACGTCGGGCTAGCATCATGAAAAAGAAAAACTATGGTATTTGTCATTTACCATTACTTATTCGGACTATAGTGGATTTAATTTTCCCAGAAGAGTTCCTTGTTCCATGCACTGTCTGTGTGTATCATATATATATATATATATATATATATATATGTGTGTGTGTGTGTGTGTGTGTGTGTGTGTATGTCACTGAGCACTTAATTTCAGGTTTTTCGAGTAAGTGAAGAAAGGAAAAGGGTTTGAAAGTTTAAGTTTTGCAAAATATATATTTTGTTTTAGAAATCTATATAATCAAAATTTCATATACATTCCTGTCCTTATAGGTATACCTCCGACACACACATACACACAGACATTATATATTTATTTATATATATATATATATATATATATATATATATATATATATATATATATATATATATATATATAAAGTGTCAAAACTGAAATCTTCAAAAGAAGACTAAACGCCTTGATCAAGACGGTTACGGATGAGCCGGGTGTGCCTAGCTATGTGAGATTGAGGTCGCAAGAGAGCGACTCTCTCCTTCACCTAGCCAGGCCTAGAGATGGGGTCACCAGTTTGACCTTCGTGTGCAAAGGAACCAATGCAAGGAACATCTACAATACATATATATATATATATATATATATATAAATATGTGTGTGTGAATTTTACAAAGCTAAGACTGAGCTCCAGTATTGTTTCGTACTGTTTGATCTGTAAGGATGTTCCTAACATTATTATTATTGCTACACATTCACCATCACCATGCAAATATACATAAACGTTGAAAATACACAAAATAATACTGTAATTGTATACAAAAAATCCATTTTCTATAATTCGCCTAAAGAAAACTGATAAGTGAATCAGAAAACAAAGGTTTGCATGTCATAAACACGTTAAAAGAGGTTAAAAGCACGTTTATAATTGCGGAAGAAGCGATTCTCTTCGCTGAATCAAGCTTTTATCGTTTCAGCCAAATTCTTGTGAAAATTTTCAAGGAACAAATTTGATAAAATGCTTTCAGCGAAATTTGAATCTTGATTTAGTGAATTCTGAGATAAAAATTGTTATCTTATTTTTTTTTCTAATTTCGTTTAAAAGTAGTTAATTTATTTATTTATTATACTGTATCACAGTTGAGAGAGAGAGAGAGAGAGAATTATGCAAGTACTAATATTTGCGATATAAATTATTATATTGATATTACGAAAGTCGTTTGATATAACTCAGAAAAGGACCTACAGCGAGACGTTGTTATCACATATTGATCTCAAATTAAATCCCTATATATATATATATACACATTATTAATACCTAAAATAAAAAGCATTCAACAACCTTTTGAATCGCTAAACCCTCAAAATAACCCATTTGCTTTTAATTGAATATCATCCATACTGTTGATGTAAAATCTTTCATAGAATGATGTAAAACGATGCCATGGTTAAACCTTAAGCGTATACAAGAACACAATTATGGAAGCAGATACGTCCTTCCATAGTGTATTATATTATTTACAGGGAGATCTAAAATTTTTAGAATGTGTCGTCAATTCTTCCAAATTCGGAATTTTTCAGGTCGTAGAGAGAGGCTGCTTGATCACAGGGGAAAGCGTACTGGGGATGATCACAGGTTAGAGTTTCTTGGTTGAAGATCGTTTGGTTACCGCACATGAACGAGTATTGGTATGTGTCGATTATCTACAAACAAAATGAGATAATTTAGGGTAAACTCCGAAAAAAATTTAACATTTTCAAAACCTGCAAAAAAATGTTAATTTAAAAAATCGAAATGTTTTTTCGTTTTTAATAACAAAAATTTTAAAAAAATTAATACTGAAATGAACGGTTTCTGTTCATTCAGAACTAAACTAAATCTAAAAATAAAAATTTAATATAAAAGTAAAATTATAGACAATTAAAATTTACCTTAAATGCCTCTTCAATATTTTGTTTAATAAAGAAAACGGATTGTTGTTGGGGAAGGTAAACTAAAACATTTTAGTAATATCATAATACTACTGTTTGTTTTCATACTAAAATATTGTAATCAGTATGAACTCCTGTTTGATTCATACTATCATAGTTACAAAACTGCGCAAAGCTAGTTTCAACTTTCCCTTTATCAATGAACAATTATAATTCTAGCAATAGTTCATAAGAGTTCTACTGATGGGAACTATAATGGAAGACGATGTAAAAATTATATATAATAACTGAGGGTTTCTGCAGTACAAACTAACGAAAATTGCAATAAATTGAATACGAATTTGGATGATCTTTGGACAGAGCATTGTTGCTTTCAGTGGTGATGAACCACGTACGAAAGCCTCGTCAGTACTTTGACCCCCTAACTGATTGGCAATGCTGCTGCGAGCTGCTTGTACCCTGAAATGTGCGTATGGGCGAAATGATGCTATGTGTAAAAAAATGTTTAACTCTTCATACTTCCACTGAAATATGGTTTCAATTCCAACTTTAATTTTCCAGTTACACAACCATCTTTTTTTTCCAATGTGTGTGTGTGTGTGTGTGTGTGTGTGTGTGTGTGTGTGTGTGAAGAGAGAGAGAGAGAGAGAGAGTCCAACGAGACGTTTGTGAATTGCGAAGACGTGAATGTTATTATGAAGTAATTTCGCGTCTCTTGACATCATACTCACATTTCCTTCATCGTCGGGGATGGGCAAGCAGATATGGAAGATTCGACACGCATTGTCAACGTCTGCGTAGTAGCCATAGGGTCGTTGTTCGCAAGTAAAGGTGGCGGCAACTTCTCCTAAGATGTATTCGTACCCGGAAGAGAATTGGTACGCCATCCTAGCAGAGGCTCCGGCGAAGAAGATTGCGAAAGTTAAGAATAAGATTTCCTTAGTCATTTTGAACTGAAAAATTAAAGATTTCATGAAACCATTCAGATAATTGGAGTACATTATCTTCTTCACAACCGGCGTACGCATCACAAACTCCTTAGTATAGTCTTCTTAACGAAACACGCTTACTGAGCAAATAAAAGAAGATATAAAACATACGAACGTTTTAGAATAATCGCAACTTCATCTTCAGGGCATAAATAATACTGTAGTTTTACTTATATATATATATATATATATAGCAGTATATGATGCAAACCCCTAAGGAAAAAGAAAAATGATTCCAAGGCTTTTCGTGTATTCAGAAGTACACCTCGTCAGGGAATGAAGGGTGGAGTTATCTTGCCTCCACCCTTCATTCCCTGACGAGGTGTACTTCTGAATACACGAAAGACCTTGAAATCATTTTTCTTTTTCCTTGTGGGTTTGCATCATTCATTCATTTCACATGTCTAATTGTGAAATTCTTCCCGTATATAATATATATATATATATATATATATATATATAATATATGATGCAAACCACAAGGAAAAAGAAAAATTATTCCAATCATTTTTCTTTTTCCTTGTGGGTTTGCATCATTCATTCATTGTTACTTTCGTGAAATAATTTTCATATATATATATATATATATATAATTACTACAATCTACATTATTTTCGTGTATACAAAACCATAAATTTTGTGTATAACTGCTTTCAAAAAATAAAAACAAAAAGACCAGTAACATGTAATTGAGTACAATTCAAAACGAAACAACAACAAAAACACTTCAAAAATACTTTGAAAGTTCTTGATGGCAACACTAATTCATAATTAATTTTCTGCTTGAATTCGAAGTAGATAATTGCGACAGAAAATGAATAGTTGGAGTTAACAAGATTACTTAATTTCTCCAAACATTAACCTAAAGCAGAGACCTTTGAAACGAGAAAATCCTTCAAAAACCGTAAGTAGAATGTCAGATAATTGCTGTTTGCCTTAATAATGTTTCGCTTCAGGCAATGTGAAAGACATCTTTTTGACACGTTTCTCGCGTAAGCTTGAGCAAAAATGCGTTTTCCTACACCTGTATCTATACTTTTCTATAGTATTTATTGCTTTATAGAATATAAAAAACGCCTTTTTCTTGGAATTGTTTAAGTGTTTCGACCAAAAAAAACTCGTAAAAGTGTCTTCGAGATGCTAAATGTATTTTTAAAGTCAGTTAATATTATGCTGTTGAGATTACATATTATTTACGTGTATCTCGTTGCCATAGCAACCCATGAAGCCAAATAACTGGAGGGGACATTCATTTATATTCATATGAATGGCAAACGGGGTCTATAGCTTAAAGTGGGATTCGAACCACTGGTCATTACATCATCTGTATGTCCAGGACGGTCCCCCCATCCAACTATACTATCCAAATCCAACGTCGCTTAACTTCACTGACATTAACCACGGCTTAACGAATGTACTGCATTAAAAATAAGACAATTCGTCGTATTTCTTTGGCCATTTTGAGTCTCGTACAAAATCTTAAAGTGTAATAAATGAATTCTGCGCTCAGCAATGGATTGTTTCTATCTTTATTAAAAGGTTTGCTTCCTTCATTCCTTCCTACTTCCCATTCTTCCTTCACATTCTTCCATTCTCAAATTAATTAATGTTGATTTAACTTTTACTTTTTACTCAAAGAAGACAATCCACTTTTAAATGCTCAAAACCATTATTCTTTATTATTCTCGAAGATAAAGAGAGTTGTGTAATAACACCTTCAAATCTTAATTGCTACGTGATTCAATGAAGAATATGCAAATGATATTCGTTATTGCCATATTCTTATTGCAGCTAAGCAGCTGTGTGTGTATATACATACATACATACATACATACATACATATATATATATATATATATATATATATATAGTCATTAAAAAAAGACGCAACAGTTTAAATTGCTTATATTTCGTAATATTGTTAACGTACAGGAATGATTTTTGTATTAGTTTGCAGCGTACACCTGCGAGTTTTGTTACCGCTTAGGCCTAGTAGCGTAAGGAGCTAGGCGAACGACTCTTGTAGCCTAAGGTGTAGTAGCGCGTCATTAGTCAGTGATTAGGAAGATGTACACTTTACAACAACGTGTGTTTATAGTGAAAACGTTTTATGCTACCGGCAGTGCAGTTCAAGTTCAACGTAATTTTTGCAAGAAATTCAACTGCAGGAAAGGTCCGAACAGATCTACGATATATAGGCTAGTCCAAAAGTTTGAAAATACGGCTACTGCAACCGACAATAAGAAAGGCGTTGTAGGTAGGAAGAGAACCGCAAGATCAATGAATAACGTTAAACGTGCAAAGGAGGCAGTTACGCGAAGTCCTCAGAAATCTGTTAACCGTCTCTCTCAACAATTGGAAATATCCCGTTCATCGACCAACAGCATATTAAAGAAAGATCTGGGCATGTTTCCGTATAAACTTCAAATGCATCAGACGCTCACTGAGCGAGCGAAAGCTGTTAGAAATGATTTTTGTGGTTCATTTCCGCAATTCTTGGAAAGAAACCCTGCGGTTCTAAACATGTTTTTCATTAAATAAAAACTCCCAATTGTACGCTGTAAACTAATACAAAAATCACTCCTGTTTGTTAACCATATTACGAAATATAAGCAATTTAAACGGTTGCGTCTTTTTTGAATGACCCTGTGTATATATATATATAATATATATATATATATATATATATTATGAACTATTTTAGAATTATTAAACTTTCAATATTTATTTAAATGTAATTATTTTAAATGATTTGAAGAAAATTAAATTGATAATATAGTGAAAATTTCGACGAGAAAGATGGTAAATTTAATGAAGATTATGAAATATTCATGTATGATGACACTTATAAATAGTTTGGCACGACTTCTGAACATTTTTCTATTGTTATAAAGGGAAACAGATCTTATATATATATATATACATTTTAACTGCAAACACGCAGTATAATTAACGTAAAGAACGACGCTTGTATAGGAGAATATTCCGCGCAAGATGAGGAGGGAGAACGAAACAAATGAAAAAATGAGGTAACCACCCGGGAATCGAACCCGGGATCTTTCGATTGCCGGTCAGATATGATAACCATTACACCATGGGCCTCACTCCATCAAATGCCGTAATTCTCCTACATACGCGCAGAAACCAATTCCTCATCTTGCGCGGAATATTCTCCTATACAAGCGTCGTTATTTACGTTATATATATATATATATATATATATATATATATATATATATATATATATATATATATATATATATATATATATAAACTGAGTACTAAATTAACGGTTATTTCTTATTTGGCATTCATAGTCTTTCGCCCCAGTACGCAATTCATATACATCGTAAACTTTGGCACAAACTTGTTTTAAAGCTATACCCAAATTAACACCAGCAAAACATTTTAATGTTTAGAATTACATTAGTAAATAAATAAAAAAAAATCAATTTCCTTCACCAAAAATGTAAATTTAGTAACTTCTTAACTTAACTTTTTAGTTTTACAGTTTGGCACTCATATTAAAAACTAAAATTGCGTAACATTTAAAATTCATTGAAATCCTTCATTTGAATATAAGATTAGTTAAAAAAGAAATAAGATAATACCGAATGATTCAGATGAATCAAACTTGTTAGCAAAAACTCTTTACAAATTACTACAAAATAGGGTTTTTTTCTCATGAATTAGCAAAAGCTCTATTCCGTACAATGTTATACCTTTAATTTAAAGTATTCCTAAATCCAAGCAGTTTAATAGATTATTGTAGAGCTAAGTAAAGAATGCGCTTGTTAAAGGTGTTTAAACGTCATAGAATAGCGTTATATCTGAGATGTAAAGCAAAGTTATTTTTAGTATATTATTTAACTTAGTTTTTCATCCCGTAAGCACCAGATATATATATATATATATATATATATATATATATATATATATATATATACGCTTCAAGTATGTTTAACTGCTCACACTATAAAACCGGCACCAAATCTTACCTGCGCAAGGGTGCAATAACGAGTGCCATGGCAGTGAGATTGTTTCCCATTTATAGGGTGTACGTGCCATGGAAAAAGGGCATGGAAAAAACTCTGAAAGGGAGAAGAGTGCCACAACGTTTCCTTGAATGAATTAGACACGCCCATTTTGAACGACCCAGTCATCATCATACATCCGCTGTCTCTCATAACGCCTTCAATCTCCCTGGGAAGAAAAACCAGAATAGACGCACCTAATTCAGGCACTGAACTTAGTAAAATTTGCTAAAATTGTTAATTAACTTCATTATTTCATATCTGTAAACTTCAAATTCAATGTTCTTGTATATAATTCTATAGAATCTATAGAATCTACAGAATCCTATGTAAATTCTATAGCATCATAAACAAAAACTTTGTAATATTGATCTATGACATATAATAATAATAATAATGATCGTCTAAGCTCGTTATATATTTATAATTATTGATCCTTTACTCCAGGAACGTTAAAAAGAAAAATGTTTTAACTGTTCATTTCTCGATAACTTATCGCATATATTTGCTAAAACTCAAAAGGAGAACCCAATTAAGATAAAAACCGTAGATGGGTTTAAAATTACGATTCCATGACATCTGTTCATCGTTACACATTCTATAACGTTCCATCCTTCAGAGATTCTTCCCCCCCCCCCTCCTTCTCATTCTCCTCTTCTCTTGCCTTCCTCGTTCTATAGAAGAAGAAGAGGTATTAAAAAAGTCAAAGGTCACGAGGAAGAAAGGTCACGGGATCTCTTTGACCCATCCAATAATGGTGAAACAGATTTAAAGGAAATAAGCTTAATTGAACCTTTCATTTTATTTCTTTATATATATATATATATTGCATAATTTTGTAGAAGAATTATATATATATATATATACTGTGTGTGTGTGTATATATATATATATATATATATATATATATATATATATATATATATATATATATATATATATACTGTATATATATATATATATATATATATATATATATATATATATATATACATATACACTCTGGTATACCTTTGGTTAGCTTCCGCCCGAATTGTTCATTCTGACGAAGGTCAAGCTTTTCACTCCACCTTAGACCTACAGTTTAACGTGGAATCCGAACCACGCCCCATCACCAGCCCAGTGTCTTAACCACTAGGCCACCCAGGGTGTGTATATATCATATATATACTGTGTGTGTGTGTGTGTGTGTGTGTGTGTGTGTGTGTGTGTACGCATCGCACGTGTAGCAAACCAAAGACTCATAAATTACTGCATATTAAACCTGTATGTTATGTGATATTTTCAATATATAAGCACACGTTTCCCTCAGTGAAATATAGTAGATGATGGTATATTTGATAGTGAAAAACAACATATTTTATGGCATTCGACAGTATCTGATAGCTTGCGATAGTCGCACTGGAGAGACTTATTATATGAAACTTTGAACAGCGCAGATATTTTATGGAAATGATCATCAGTGTTTTGAGGGTTTGAAAAGCTTTAGGTTGGGAAGAGGTTACAACCTTTTGGGTTTTGTTTCTCTCTCTCTCTCTCTCTCTCTCTCTCTCTCTCTTGTGGAAAACATAGAGTAACCCTATATTTAACATAGACGACTTCCCATTCATTAAATAATGGAAAGTGTAAAGAAATAAATTATTAAAATCTGGGGAAACGTTTCGGCAGTAAAACGGATGTACTCTTCAACTCGTAAATTATTATTATTATTATTATTATTATTATTATTATTATTACGTTATTTTAGTTGATGAATACAGTATAATATTTTTAAATTTAATATAGCCTCCGAACAAAAATTTTAAATAAATATATTCAGTTTTTACCTTTGTAGGTATGTGGGTATGTGGGTATGATAAGGATTAATGTGGCTATAAAGAAGGTGGGGGAAGTGAAATGTGGGGTGTGGTGGGGGAAGAAATTGAGAGTGATGCAAGATTTGGGGTTGGGGGTTAACTATAAGAAAAGAATGGGAAAAAGGAATGAGGAATTGAGGGCGTGGTTTTATTCTCCTTCAGAACAAAACGGAAAAAATTTAAAACACCGTTTTTGTGTCCGTCGATTTGAGAGACAAATGAGGATCACATGATAATCAAAGAAAAACAGATGTGTGTGTGTGTGTGTGTGTGTGTGTGTAAGAAATTAACGTTTCTCACTATCGTTTTTATTATTTGAGTCGTTGTAATTCCTTAAACTCGAGTTTTATTTTTGAGTGTTACGTGGCAAGGATTCGTCTACTCTATATCGTCATCGACTCTTAATTAGCGGTACGAAGTTCGTCTCATTGCTAAATATGAAGGTGAAGACTTCGGAGCGAAATTAAAACACGACTTAACTTCACCTTCAGCAGGACTTTTCCGTGACTTGACAACTTCACTTCTCAGTGAAATCATGACAATTGAAATGGAGTCAACACGCGGTGTAAGGGTAGAAGGGAGGAGAGAGAGAGAAAAAAGGGGGGAAGAGGAAACATAAGGAGGGAGAGTCGAGGAAGACCAATGACCAGGCTCAATCAAATGTTGAGCCCGAGTACAAGAGCAAACCCCACTTTTTTAAAAGTTTTTAAGGCCTGAATTTGAATTATATATATATATATATATATATATATATATATATTGAACTTTTACCCTAAAACTGACATTATGTTGTCGTTAAAACGGGTAACTTATAACAGTGAAAATACATTTTGCAATATTTAAACTGAGAATCATTTTCACGTGCATTTTACTCTTTTTTAAGAGAAAGAAGATTGGATTGGATCTTACACGGGAAAACTACGCAATTACAATATCACACAAGCATGACGTGCAAATTTCAGCCACTATGTCGGTAATAACCATCAAAACCATTATAATATACAGTATATGGGGCCATATATATATATATATATATATATATATATATATATATATATATATATATATATATATATATATAGGGTGTCCCAAAAAAAACTATATACTCTTTATAGCATCATATATTTTATAATTTAAAAAAAAACAATATATTGTTAAAGCAATTGCCAATTGCCAAAGGTAGTTCTTGATTAGCTTCATCTTAGAGAAGCTCCTCTCGGCTGACGCTACTGTCACAGGTAGAGTGCAAGCAATTCTTAGTGCAACCCGGAGATTGGGGTATAGTTCCTCCAGTTGCTTCTGATGAATGAAGGAGAGAAGCTCCAATGCAGTCATGTTGTGTGAAGGTAAAGTCGGCAAGTTCTTAATTTCGAGGGCCAGTTCTCTTCCATCAATGTCAGAGTCAGCTCCAGAGCTCAGTATCTTAGAGAGCTTTTCACACTTGCAGGACAAGTCTTCCTTGTTCATTGTGGTGAAGTTTAGGAGAACCCCAAATATGTCCCTCACATCATCTAATGTTTGGAATCTCTCATTTATTGACTCGATGGCACAATCCACCACCACATTGAAAAATTTGACTTCCAGCCTCTTTAAGGCTTCTGTAAGTAGTTCGTCAGGAGCTTCGTAAGCAAAGTGCTTTTTTGTGGATCTGAGCCTCTTCTCCTTCAGCATAGCCTCCACATTCATTTCCTCACATATGTCCCTAGCTACGACTTGTGCTGCAACAAAACCTGTGTTTCTGTAGCTGGTGAGTGAGTCTTTTGTTTTGGTGAGGAGGTTGACTGCCATATCAAACTGCATTGTAGGAGACTGCAGAAGTTTGCTCACATGGTTAACTGCATGAAGAATGTCATACCATACTACTGTGCAAATCTGAAAGCGATAAGACCCTACCTCCTCTGCAAGTGCTTGTGCTTCAGTCCTGGCTATGGCATCTGTGGCATTGTTTCTGACTTCCAACAGGGCCTCTTTGATGTTGTGGCTCTGGTATCGCACAGCCTCAATACTCTTAAGCCGGCTCTCCCACCTGGTTTCACTCCAAGATTTGAGTGTTATGTTCACGTGCTTCTTTAGGATTGTCCATCTCTGTGTAGCTGCTGCAAAAAGTTGTACAATTTTTGTACGTTGCCAAAGAAGCTGATGTCATCTGTGGAAGCTTTAGCTGCATCAGCCACTACAAGATTCAGAGTGTGAGCCCCACATGAAACATAGAGTGCACGACAGTTCTTCTCTAATAACCTTGCCTGAACACCTTTGTTCTTGCCCTTCATGTTCGCTCCGTTGTCATATGACTGTCCTCTGTAGTCATCAAAGTGAATATTACAAAATGTTACAAACTATCTTAATAATTAGTAAATTGGTGAAATAATGTTTTACAATACTAGAAAAATTAAGCATTTAGGAAAGTATAAGCATATAGTAAGAATAAAGTTAAATAATATAGAAATAAGATCTCACAATAGTTATTTACACATAACGACCAAAACGCTTCGTTTGTCTCCGTTTTATCACATTTGTCTCATACAAAAACGTTAATTAATACGACAATAATAATAATAATAATAACAATAATAAGGATAATAATAATAATAACAATAATATTAATAATAACTTCAGCTATATTCCTATTCTTGCCCACTGAGGTATGACCTGGGAGCCTGTCTAGGGGCCCCCTAGTAGCAGCGGGGCCCTAAGCGGCCGCTTAGTCTGCTTATGCCAGGAAACGGCCCTGGGGATAGACAACCTACCGGGCGAGCTACTGAAAGAAGGAGGGGAAGCAACAATAACCTTGCTCACGACCATAACTCAGAGATTACTGGAGGGAGCACAGATACCGAAAGATTGGCAACAAGGGCAAATAATCCCAATACACAAAAAAGGTGACGTTACAGCATGCCAAAACTACCGACCAATAACCCTACTATCCCATGCTTACAAAGTATTAGCTAAACTCATCCAAAATCGAATACAGACAAAAGAGGAGGAACTACTATCAGAAAAGCAGGCAGGCTTCAGACCGAGTAGAAGAACAGGAGATCAGATTTTTCCTTGAGACAGATAGCGGAAAAGAGATGGGAATTTGGAAAAGATCTTGTTTGTGTATTCATTGATTATAAACAGGCTTTCGACTCGGTCTGGAGAGAAGGTATGGTGCAAGTGCTAAAACACGGTGGCCTCAAAACGACGATTATAGACCTAATCGAACGACTGTATACAGGAACGTCGGCCACGGTACGGAAAGGCAACATCACAACCGAACCATTCACCACTGGAAGAGGTCTTATCCAAGGATGCCCTTTATCACCGCATCTTTTTAATTTATTTCTCGAGGCTGTGATGAAAGGGCCATTAAAAGACTACGAAAGCACCATACAACTCGGAGGAGAAACAGTTACAGACCTGAAGTATGCAAATGATATAGTGCTACTTGCAGGCACAAAAGAAGAAGTAGCGATTATGATGGAAAAGGTAAATGAAACTTGCAGAAGGTATAAGATGAAAATCAACATGAGCAAAACAAAAAACATGAAAATAGGAACAGTAGAAGAAGACCTAACATTGCAAAGAGACTCAGGACAAATCGAACACACGGATTCACATATTTAGGTGTTTATTTTACAAACAACATCGACACATATAAAACACTTACAGAACGCATAAAGCTCGGTTATGCAGTAATGAACAAACTAAGCAAATTCTGGAAAAACAATAACACCAGCATAAAACTGAAAATGAGACTATACGAAGCTATAGTGCTACCAACCATTCTCTATGGGGTAGAAAGCTGGGTGCTGAGAGAGAGAGAGAAAAGAAAAAAACTGACGGCTTTTGAATCATCCTGCCTCAGACACATATGTGGAGTGAAGTGACCGATAGAGTGACAAATGAGGAAATTAGAAACAGAACAGAGAGGATGACACCAGCTGAAGAAAAGGTAAAGGACATACAAAGGTGCTGGTTCGGTCACGTCGAACGAATGTTAGAAACGAGATTGCCAAGGCGAACCAGGTATGCCAGGGAACATGGAACACGACCGAGAGGACGCTTCAAAACGACAACCCCGAAAACACTTGGCAAGAACTCACCACACTGGCCAGAACGAGGAGCATTTGGGAAGAGTAGAGACGCCATCAAAGGAACCCAACCCGACTGATCCAGCCAGATGGGACATAAGTCAAGTAAGTTATATATATATATATATATATATATATATGAGGAAGCGCAGTTGCGTATTTATGAACGAAAATTTTTAAACGTATGTTAGGAAAAGTAGTTCATTATTAGTAAAAATCAGAAAGTTTCGGTACTTGGTACTGAGTCCCTCATCAAGTGGATCTTGGAGAAAAAAATAAAATCAGGTGATGAGGGGCTTAAAAAATCGAAACGTTATAATTTTTATAATAAATTCATTTTTGGATATATACACACATCCACAGTATATGTACCTCGTTAATCTCGTTTAGGTTCCGTGTGTTGGTCTCTCTTTATTATTTTTTTTTAATTAACTATAACATTGGTTGGAAACAATTCATTTGATCTTGTGTTGGTGTGTTGGTGTGTTCCGTGTGTTGGTCTCTCTTTATTATTTTTTTTTAATTAACTATAACATTGGTTGGAAACAATTCATTTGATCTTGTGTTGGATTCGGGCAAAGTGCTAAAATCGGTAGTTTTTCCTTACAAATTTGTATGCTCCTCCCACAATCCTTTAATTTTTTTTTTATTTCTCCATTTCTTGTATATATATATTTTTTGTTTTTTGTAACCTAGAAATAGGCTGTAACTCTTTATGTACTTCAGTGTTCCTGAGGATGTCATTAGACGAAAACGCTTGAGCACCATTCTGTTTCCTTTCCTTCGTGGTTTTATTCATCATAAATATTTTTCACGTGTTACTTTCGTGAAATAATTTTCATATATATATATATATATATATATATATATATATATGCACCTTTCAATCTTTCAAATGTTCCGTGCGATGATTCCTCATTTCACAAAGGTCAAGCTTGTCGCCCCTCCTCTCGAGTTGGACTGGTGAAGTAGTGAGTTGGTTTCTTGTGCTCTCCACCTCACATAGCCAGGTACGCTCGGCTAATCGGGGATTGTTCTGAGCCACGCGTCTAATCTTCTTTTGAAGACGTCCACCGCAACATCACTCGTGTTCCTTAGGTCTTTGGGCAGCTGATTAAACAGTTTTGGTCCTCTCACAACAAAACTACCTCCCCTTCACTAACCACAATATTATCCAAAATATTACCATTATCAAAAGGTATTATGTCTATGACCGTATGGATATTCGTTACATCTTCTATAGTAAAACCTGACGTAAAAAATTCGTTTAGCAAGGTAGCCATTTCCTTTTTTTCAGAAACTAGAACTCCGTTAACATTTTTCAACGGCCCCAAGACACTTTTTACTGGATTTCTATTGTTGACGTATTGAAAGAATCGCTTGGGGTTTTCGTTGCCGTCACGAGCTATGGAGATTTCAAATTCGCGCTTGGACTTTTTTATTACACTTTTCGCTTCACGCCTTAGAGATATGTAGTTGTTTCGTAACCACAAATTGTCTTTATCGCACTTATGTAGCCTATAAGCCCTGTCTCTACTCTTTATAATGTCTCCTACTCCAGAAGTAAACCACAAGGGCTTGTTGTTTACTTTCGCACGCTTAATTTTGTACGGTACACATTCCTCATTTATAGTCCTAAATACTGTTTCGAATGATTCCCACATTAGTTTTGCGTTGGAGTTCCCCATTACGTTTTCCCAATTGACATGTGACAATTTATTTCAAAATTTACTAAAGTCTGCGTGCTGGAAGTTAGGAATTTTAGTCGAGTTAGCTGGTTTCGAGTGACTTACTGAGAGGACAAACTCTACCATATTGTGATCGCTATTGCTTAACGGTTCTATTACTTGAAGATCAGTAATTAGCCTATCATCCGTAGTTATTACTAAATCTAAAATACTGTCCAACCTCGTAGGTTCCCCACCCTTTTGAATAAGAAAGCTATCCTCGAGAAAATTAACTAAACGATTACCTTCCGCGTCTCCCTGCATTGTATCGTAATTCACGTTGGCGCAATTAAAGTCACCCATAACTAAAGCCTGCTCACTACCGATTATTCTCTTTAGTTCACGATATAACGCTTCGCCCGTATCAGCTGTTTGATTAGGGAGCCTATATATACTGGTCAAAAAAAGAAACGCAATTTTTGAGATTTATTAATAAACATGAGGACTCAGTATATAGTAAATGATTCTTTAACATAACAAACAGTCAATAACGTGTATGGCCACCCCTAGCCACAATGCAGGCTTGGAGTCTGGCCCTCATCGACCTCAACAGTCTCTGCAGGAAAGCAACAGGGATGGCCCTCCACTCTTCAATAATTGCATTGGTCAGTTCCCTGATGTTCTGCGGCTGATGCTGACGTCTGCGAACTCGCCGTTCAAGTTCATCCCATGCGTGCTCTATCGGTGACATGTCTGGGCTGAAGGCTGCCATGGTAAGGTCTGCACCTGTTGTCCCTGCAGGTACGCCTGCACTATCCTGGCTGCATGAGGTCTGGCATTGTCCTGTTGCAGGAGCACCAATTCTGGATGTTGCCTCATGAATGGAAGAACATGTGGGTGAAGAATCTCATCCCTGTAGCGCTGGGCAGTCAGAGCGCCATCAACAACCACCAGCTCAGTTCTTGAAGCAAAGGCAATTCCTGCCCAAACCATGACACTTGGTCCTCCCCATCTGTCATGCTCCACTACTGCAGCATCTGAGTATCGCTCCCTGGTCGTCTGTATACCCTGACACGGCCATCAGAATTGGACAGTCTGAAGCGAGACTCGTCAGAAAAGAGGACTTGGTTCCACATTCTTTGTGTCCAGTCACGGTGCTGATAGGCCCATTGCAGGCGTCGTTGCCTTCTTGCATCAGTGAGAAAAGGACCTCTGTAAGGCCTGTGGGATCGGAGTCCTGCATTACGGAGTCGGTTTCTGACGGTCTGGTCACTAATTCTGTTGTTGTGGATACCAGATGTCTCTCTGGCTGTCTGACGAGCATTCCGCTGCCGATGACGCAGGTGCTGCAGTACAATGTGGCGATCCTGGCGTTGGGTCGTCACACGAGGTCGCCCACGTCTTGGCAGGTCCTGAACACTTCCTGTGGCATTGTACCGTCTAACAAGCCTAGAGATTGTGCTGGGATGCACATGCATTCGTTGTGCAACTTGGACAGCAGACATGCCTGCATCCAACATGCCCAAGGCACGACCTCTGTTGACCTCTGAGAGTCGTGGCATGCCTCAATCGCGGGAAAAAGTTTGGTTTTCTCAACGGGCAGTGTGTATTCTGTGAAGTCAAAGAAAAAATGCATGCCTTCATAAAGAATACATTCAATTTAATCTCTGTTTATTGTTTGTAACAAAATGGCGTCTTAGCCGGGATTAGTCAGGTTTAAAAACATGCACTAAGTGGCTTTAAAAGATTTGAACAAACATTTAACCATAATCTTGAAACTGTGATAATACCACTAACAACTTAAATTTTACACCATATGCAAGCTAATTGCGTTTCTTTTTTTGACCAGTATATAACCGCAACAAGAAGTTTGAAATCGTTCAATTTAAGTTCTGCTATAGTCGAATCTATCGGTTCTGGAATTGTGTGCTTTACTTCTATAACGTTCGCAATATTATCTTTGATATACAACATAACACCGCCTCCTCGCCTACCTATTCTGTTTTTAACAAAAAGTCTACAACCTCTAATTTGATACTCCCCTACAAAGTCACGAGTTTCAGTGCTAAGCCACGATTAATTTATCACAGTTACATCATAGTCTTTACAAGCAATTAAAGAAAAAAATTCGTTTATTTTATTTCGTAGGCTACGAGCATTTAAGGATAGAACCTTCAAATTGTTTGTAATTGCGACACCTTCGCGAGCGCAGGGGAAATTTGTGGAATTTACGCTGGGACCATTTGAGTTACGGCAGCCTGAAAAGAAGAGACAGTATTATGAAATAGTCTTCCTAAACGCGCAGTTCCAACGTCATTAAGATGAAGTCCATCTCCGAGGAACAAGTCCCTCCTGCCGTAGAAACTGTTCCAAAAATTCGCAAAATGCACTCCTTCCTGTTGGCAAAGAGACTTTAGGTTATTTTTAATATAGGTCGCCTTGCTGTAGAAATCATTACGTTGGATAATTCGAGGAAGTATACCTGTTAAAACAATATTATTAGTTTTTCCTTTAATCGCTCTAGGAAGTCCCTGTACCTAGCCAGCAGTTCTTCCGATCTAGAATTTAAAACGTTATTAGTACCGACATGAATAACATACGTTGTGTCCTCGGAGGTACCGTCTGTAAATTGGTCAACACTATTAGTTATATCCTCCACCCTTGCACCAGGGTAGCAGTCACGGCGCCTACAACGAGGGTTTCTCCCACAGAATTCCTCGAGCTGCCCTCGAACAATGGAATCGCCAACGAGTCGTATTTCCGGTTCATCAGCATCATCGAAACCTAAAACAGAAAACTTATTGTTTGTTATTACTGGTAGACATGTCTTAGGTTTTCTCAATGGGGCTCCATTACGCACTCGATCGAAGGGTTGGGAACTAGAAGAAGAGAGAGGGCTATCAATACTATTTATATTATTAGTAGAAACTGAGGCAGGAGGAGTCGTAACTGGAGTCTCAAGAGATTCTAATTTTGCCTTCAGGAGCATCACGTTCTTCAAGCCTTACTCTGGCCTCCTTCTCACGTTCTAACTCGTTCCTCAGCACTTCCATGCTTCAGCACCACCTGCAAACTAACTGTTCATTATTATTAGCCATTGTAAACGCGTAAGCGGCAAATTTCCGTTCACATCGACTGCAAGTACTTGACGGGGATGCCATGCTTTTAATTAGTTAAACAACAACAACAACAACAAAAACGAGTGTCGTGCGCACCTTTCTGTTTCTTAGGTACTCCACGACTTTATTTCTTTTACAGTTTCTGACATCTTTTAAGTAGTGCCCAACCCGTTTATTTATTTATGGTGCTGGACACCCTTTTAATTATGTTAATTTACTTCTCAAATTATTTCTTACGCGCGTGTGTTTTCCGTTCAGGATGACGCGACCTATCCAGACGGATGGCTCTTTAAATTGATTGACGTAAGTTCCCTCGGCTTCCCAGAAGCCTGCTTTAATTGTCAATTCACCTCAGCTAACAAGAGAGGCCTATTGCAAGGTTGCAGAGAAACGACACGCTCCCTCTTATAAAGTTTATTCAATTTCACACAAATTAATACATAAATTCTAAGTAATCGGCTGATGGATGATTATCAATTTTACTTACAATAAAATCCAATTTTAAATTCAAAGACAAAGTTCACAGTTATCTGGATTTTAAGAAATTTATATAGAGGGGCTTTATATTTTAGTAACAATAAAACTTATACTAACGAGAAATGAAGTGGTCCAAATCGACCATGGTATTTAAAGAATTATTCTACTTACAAAATTTAGAAGTTATTCCCAATAGTTCTGCGCGAATCCCGCAGATTTATTTTCAGACCAGAACACCCAAAAAAATCGAGAGTCCCACATAATTTTAGATTCATTCACAAAATTATTGACGAGTCATGCCCAATGGGTATTCTGACTAAATTCTCTTGTATAGTCGCTAACACTAAGTTCTTATACAAAAGTTCGCGTAAACGAAGGCGATTTGAACTTTAAGTACAATTCGTTACAAGGTTATTTCGATTTAGAAATTTTTATTTCACCACCAGGCTAAAGAATTATTTGAGCCACTGCTAACGTTCGGAGGATCGTCTACAACTGATTTTGACTCTCAAAGTTCCCCCTCAGAATTACAAAAAACTCCTTCCTTTAGCGTCTAAAGGGCCTATCAAAACCAGTTTCATTATATGACATCATTCGGACAAAATTACTGCTCTTCTATTGGCTCTAATCTCAACTTCGTTAAATTCTACGCTCCGCCTTTCTTAACGAAATTTTAAATTAAAATTAAACAATTTAAATTGAAATTTTAAAATTTTAAAACCAAACTTTTAAATTTCGCTCGAGGGTTTACCTCAAGCGAGACCAATATCAACAAAAGTGGCAGCTTACAAGGGTCCAAATGGGAAACAGACCCTTTAAGTTCTAACTGCCCCTTTGTTTTCTACCATAACTCTCTCCGAGGCTGTCAAACTCTAAGTTCTCTTCTCTGATTACACACTCAGCCTTTGATTATACTCTGGGCAGCTGTACGCTTTACTTTGGTCGGTGTTCATTTTAAAGATTTAAATTTTCACGCGAAATTAAATCAATTTCAAAATCCCTCCTACGAGAATCTGAATTAAGATAGAACAAACTTTAAACAATCTGAAACATTTCTGATTTATTCGTTCATGAATGCTTGTAAGCCAAACCACCTTGCTTTCAGAGATGTACACAACGAAACCTTAAAACTAAAATTTCTGTACTTATTTTATAAAAGATTTCTGCATGCAAACTTCATGGTTACGACATCCCTCCCCTCCTTTAATTTTGCACTCCGATGCAAACTTTCTTAACTAGAGTCGGGTATTATCACTTTACTCACAATGTTCACAAAAATTTTCCATTTACTTGTCCCCTTCATTGGGACACTAACACTGACACATTTTAATTGTCATCTTCGGATTCTTCGTGGTGTACTCGAGGTCGGGACCTAAAAGCATACGGACGCTCTAACGGTGGCCCTGTGAAAGCAGCCTGTCTGCTTTCTCCGGGGGACCCTATTCCCATAAGGTCCCCGCGAGGAGGTAGTTCGGAAACACCTGGCGGCTCCTGCCCGCCACTCGGTCCTGCCAGGGGGCAGGAGGTGCACTCCGGTTCACCTCCACGGGTCGATGTTCCTCCGTTCCCTGTGCGAAGCTCTCGGGGAGGAAGTAGCTCGGAGGCGCCCGGCGGATCCCATTCCGCCACTCGGTCCTGCCAGGGCAAGAGCGCACTCCGGTTCACCTCCCGTCGATGTTCCTCCGTTCCCTGGGAAGCTCTCGGAGGAAGTAGTCGGAGGCGCCCGGCGGATCCCCTTCCGCCACTCGGTCCTGCCAGCGGGCAAGAAGCGCACTCCGGTTCACCTCCCCTAGTCGATGTCTCCCTGTCCTGGGCGAAGCTCTCCGTGAGGAAGTAGTTCGGAAGCGCCCGGCGGTCCTCGTTCCGCCACTCGGTCCTGCCAGGGGGCAGGAGGCGCCTTCCGGTTCACTTCCCCGTGTTGATGTTTCTCCGGTGTCGAGGGCGAAGCTCCCGAGAGGAGGGGCGGTGGCCCTTCCCCCATCTCATCCCCTGCGCCGTCCGCCCCGCCTTGTCGCTCGACGTCCCATGGGGCATCGATGCTGCGGCGGATGCGGTCTCGATGGATCACTATCTGATGTCCAGTGATCATGTGACGTAGGAGATAAGTGACTGGAGTCTTCTGTTCGATGATGATGTATGGACCCTCGTACCGGGGCTCCAACTTGCCTCTACCCGGTCGTGGGTAATCAATGTACACCAAGCCATGGGGCGCCTTCTCTTCGAACGGCTTCAATTCCTTGATTCCGTTAGCCTTCTCGTATCTCCGCATGAACTCTTCCACTCGGCGGTAGATTTCGCTCAGACTCCTCCTTCGGTCTTCGGCGTATTCCTCTGGGTTGTACGGGCTCACGCACGCCTCCTGTGGCATGCGAAATAGCTTTGAAGGTACGTTGGGGCTCGCCCGTACATCAAGAAGAATGGAGAATACCCCGTGGCTCGATGCACTCGGATGTTCCGGGACAATTCCACGGTCTCGTCCAGTTTCTTCACAACGTATGCGGAGTTTGATGCATAACTCTTTATTCAGACGTTCGATCTTCCCGTTGCTTTGGGGATGGTATGCGGCGTCCGTTGGTGTTGTACTTCCCAAACCCTGAAGAGCTCCTGCAAGGTAGAGTTCCAGAACTCCTTGCCTTGGTCGGATACTACTGCTGAAGGGGCGCCCAGTTTGCACAGTATCAAACGATGGAACTTGTCCGCCACCTCCCGGGCCGTCTTGTCCTTTATTGCTGCCAGGATGGTTTGAACCACACCTGGCCAAAATAAAGGTCCCGTAGGATTTCTGTAGTCCCTACAGCTCCCGGATGAATGCTCCCGACGTCAGTGTGGGCTTTCCAAATGAGCTGCTCTCTCAACTTTTTAGGAACTACGATGACCTCTCTTCCGTTCGCATCGATGTAAACCAGCAGGTTCCTCACTAGTTTGACTCTCGACGGCTGGATGGGCTTGGTTACGGGCCAGCTGAAAGCCTTCCCTTCTTCGATGGCTGCTCGAATTGCCGCTATTTCAACGTCCTTCTGCTGTTGTTTGCCGATTACCTTGCGATCAATGATCGCTTTTTTCGGATATTGCGTTCACAAACTCCTTCGTCACTCCAGGCGGGCGGGACAACCAATCGGCCACTCTGTTGAGTTTGCCTTTCACGTACTCGATGAGAACGTCGTAGTCTTGCAATGTCATAACCGAACGCTCTAGTCTTCCATTGGGCTCTCGGTGTCCTTCCCTCAGAAGCCACTTCAACGGCTTATGGTCAGAACGGACGATGACTCTCTGCCCAAATATAACATTGCTTCAATTCCTTTTTGTTGGTTGGCCTCTGGGAGTTTTTGATGGCCTCTTCTTTAGATTCCTGTGGCTTCACCCCGTTCCTGGTGACCACATGGCCTAAATACCCCACCTGGGACTGTAATAACTGACATTTTTCCAACTTTACCTTTAAGTTGGCGGTGCGTAGGCTATCCAAGGCTCGTCGTACCCTCTCGTCATGTCCTTCTAAAGACCTTCCAAGGACAATGAGGTCATCTAAGTAAATCTGTACTTCCTTGTCCAGTTGCTTCGGCAAAATAAAATTCATTACTCTTTGGAACACTGGTGGACTATTGGACAACCCAAACGGGACCACCCTGAACTCGAAATGACCGCTTCCCGTGGAGAAGGCAGTTTTCGAGATGCTATCGTCGTGAATGGCCAACTGCCAATATCCCGAGCGTAAATCCCTGCTCGAGAAGTAATGAGTCCCGTGCAACTTGGCCAAGGTTTCATCAATGATGGGTACTTAATATTTGTCCTTGCTGCCATTGACGTCCCAAGGTCTATAGTCTACACAAAGCCTCAGGGCCCTACGCTTCTTTTTTCAATCGCTTCCCCTTTGGACTCCTGTGGTCACTCTTCGTTCCTAGTGATCACGTGGTCCTGGTACTCTACCGGTGACGGTAGTAGTTAATCTTTTCTTTCCCTCGTCGGTCTTCTTCCCTTTGAGAGCGACGGACATCGGTGAACATGCGTCTTGAGGTGTTTTCAATCTCTTCTTAGTCACTTGTGGAAATTTGACTCTTTCTCACCGTGACACTTGTTCCATTTTTTCTTTTCGGGCGAGGAATCAACGGCTGTTCCGACTAACCTCCCCGTTCTCGTTGCCTCAACCACCATGCCGATGTCATCTTATCTTCACGGTAATACTCTTTAGTCGTCACTTTTTTCTCAAGAGTAACTTTACCGCCTCCTTGGAAAGTGTTAACTTCCCGTTGAGATTTCCGCTCTGTGATACTTGCAAACCACGCTGAGCCTCACTGCACATTCATTGCAGCGTAGAGTAGACGTCCAGGGGAAACCATACCCCAAATTTTCTTCTCCGTCTATTCCCTTTTCATTTAACTTCCCTTTGGGATTCTGCTCGACAACTTCTCCAAGTATCCTCGAGCCTCACCGCATATCCCATGCAGCGGAGAATAGACGTCCAGGGGAACTCATATCCCCATTTTTCCACGATTACCAATGGAAACGACCAGGGGGAACGGCTATGCTGTATCACTCCTTGATCCAGCATTTCTGCTATTTGTCGCTTTACCTCCTCCTCGTGTGTAATAGGTACCCTGTAGGGTCGCCTAAGATGGGAGGATGATCCTGGGTTTCCAACTTCATTGGCATCAGGTTATTATAACCCAATGGCTCGCCATCCATTGAGAAGACATCTGAATAATCCCTTAGCCACTCTTCGACGATTTTCCTTTCTTTGTCGGAAGGATTTCCAACCAAGGACATGGACTTGAGGCGTGTCACTCGTTCTTCGAAGTCCTTCTTCGATGCTTGACTTCCTTTCACCCTGACATTCGTTCCAATTTGGGGTGATCGTCGATCGGCCGTGTCGACTACCCTCCCTATTAGCTCTGCCTCCGTCACTATGCCCACGACGTCTCCTTTTTCGCCAAGGTATTTTTCGTCATCCTGATTGATCATCAGTAACCTTATCTTCCCCTGTGGGATCCTGCTCGGTAACATTTTTAAGTTTCCCCGAGCTTCACTGCACATCCCGTGCAGCGGAGAATAGACGTCCAAGGGAACTACGTCCCCGGGTTTCACTCTGACTTCTCGCGTCAGAATCACGGCGGCCACCTTTAGTTTTTCGTGCGGGATTGCCTCTACCAGAGTCACCCTCGCACTTTACTGTCTACTCCCTTTACTTGGATGGTTACTGTTTCATTCAGTGACTGTCCTCTTTTCTCTTCAAAGTTACCTTTGTTTCGTCTTCATATCCTCCGAAACAACACGCCTATAATCAAGTCTTGCTGAGCCTCTGGAATTATACAGACACAAAAGAATTCTTCAACCCCCCTTCCCATAGTCAAACTTACTTCTACTCCCCTTACATGAATGGGCGGGGCCGGTGCAACTGTGTACTGAGAAGTTGGCAACTGTCCAAAGAAGGCTCCCGATGTTCTTGTGCATAGCTTATGTCAATGTGACGGAAGCTCCACCATCGACTGCGCGGTGGAAGCTTGTTGAGCGACGAGTACTGGTAGGGTGATCAGTCCTAGCCGACGGACTCGCCGCTACTTCCTCTGAAGCTATTCGGGAGGCTTCTCCTTCCAATCCTGCTGAAGGTTTGCTCGAGGGCACGCCTCTTCCCAATTTCGCATTTGCTGACAAATCTTGCACTGGCTCCGGCCACTTTCTTCCATTGTTTCCTCTTTGGAGTCTCTGTCTTCATTTGACTTGGTTTGTTTTCTCTTCTGTTTCTCATGGGGTTTTTTTTTTTTTTTTTTTTTGTAGTCACATTCTTGAGTTGTGTTATTCCTCCTGTGACCAGTGTCACAGTTCTTCCTTCTGGCTCTCCTCTCTTGCTGGACTTGTCTCTGTCGTTCACCTCCACATCCTTGATGTTGTCCTCCTTTGTGGCTGTTCTTTCTTCTGGATGTTGTGAGTTGTAGTCCCAGGATGTGGGGAGGATTTTGCAGTTTCTGCAGTCTTCGGCTTCTGTCATGTGGCGTTTCTTCTCTTAGGACCTCTTCATCTCTTAGTCCTAAGCTTGGGTTGTTTACCGAAAACTGGTTGATTCCATCCAATATTCCCGAAAGGATGTTCCTTTGATGCAATTACAAGCATACTCCGGCATAACGGTCTTCAACGCGTCCTTAGGTATGCCCACTTTAATATGTCTCCTTATGGGATTAGCCTGAACCAAGGCATTACCTGCACTTAATAATTCTTGGAATTATGTTGAGTGTCTCACCTTTCCTTCCTGACGGCGTTTGGGCTGGTTCCTGGGTTCTCTTGTGCCCGTTCGCCCATAAACTTCGGCGAACTTCCTTCCAATGTGTGTCCAAAAGTCGTTTGCTCAGGACCCCTTACTGCCTGTTCACGTTGCAAAGGTAAGCTAGTACTCTTTAATACCTGTACGACGGTTTTTATATTCTTCTGCCGGTCTTCGTCGGTGCGGTGTTTCTCGTCTCTTGTGGTGTGTGCACTTCTGCAAGGATTCTTTGGGATGTCTTCTGGGTTCTCTGGTCTCCACCCAATCCTTTCTGCCTCGAAAGTTCTTCTTCTGTAACGGGAGGAACTAGAGAGATTCTTCGGGACGAACCCCCGACCTTCGGTTGTCCCAATACTCCATCGCGGAGTAATCATTACAAGGTCTTCCAGTTTCGACCTTCTTCGATTTATTTCTTCTCTAATTCCTTGCATTCCTTTAGTAACCGATAATGTTGGCCAAATTTATCCTTTTTAAATTTTCCAAACTTTCTGTACTTATTTCGTTTAAGTTCGTTGGTTCGGTATCACTCATGTCACTTGTCTTTCTTCATTCGTTATTTCCACGCTCTTTACCGACATCGCGAAGCTTTCTTTTTATTTATTTCATTTTAAAACCGTTCCACTGTTAGCGACACTTTTACTGTTCCAATTATTTTAACGATAGTGCTTTATTGTTACGCAAATTTATTTTAACAAAAAGTTACACTCTTGCTATAAATAAATACCTTGCAATAGGATCCCACTTCGACACCATTTATGTCGTGCGCACCTTTCTTTTTTCTTAGGTACTGCACACTTTATTTCTTTTACAGTTTCTGACACCTTTAAGTAGTGCCCAACCCGTTTATTTATTTATGGTGCTGACACCCTTTTAATTATGTTTAATTTACTTCTCAAATTATTTCTTACGCGCGTGTGTTTTCCATTCAGGATGACGCGACCTATCCGACGGATGGCTCTTTAAATTGATTGACGTAAGTTCCCTTCGGCTTCCCAGAAGCTGCTTTAATATTCATTCACCTCAGCTAACAAGAGAGGCCTATTGCAAGGTTGCAGAGAAACGACACGCTCCCTCTTATAAAGTTTATTCAATTTCACACAAATTAATACATAAATTCTAAGTAATCGGCTGATGGATGATTATCAATTTTACTTACAATAAAATCCAATTTTAAATTCAAAGACAAAGTTCACAGTTATCTGATTTTAAGAAATTTATATAGAGGGGCTTTATATTTTAGTAACAATAAACTTATACTAACAGAAATGAAGTGGTCCAAATCGACCATGGTATTTAAAGAATTATCTACTTACAAAATTTAGAAGTTATTCCCAATAGTTCTGCGCGAGTCCCGCAGATTTATTTTCAGACCAGAACACCCAAAAAAAATCGAGAGTCCCACATAATTTTAGATTCATTCACAAAATTATTGACGAGTCATGCCCAATGGGTATTCTGACTAAATTCTCTTGTATAGTCGCTAACACTAAGTTCTTATACAAAAGTTCGCGTAAACGAAGGCGATTTGAACTTTAAGTACAATTCGTTACAAGGTTATTTCGATTTAGAAATTTTTATTTCACCACAGGCTAAAGAATTATTTGAGCCACTGCTAACTTCGGAGGATCGTCTACAACTGATTTTGACTCTCAAAGTTCCCCTCAGAATTACAAAAACTCCTCCTTTAGCGTCTAAAGGGCCTATCAAAACCAGTTTCATTATATGACATCATTCGGACAAAATTACTGCTCTTCTATTGGCTCTAATCTCAACTTCGTTAAATTCTACGCTCCGCCTTTCTTAACGAAATTTTAAATTAAAATTAAACAATTTAAATTGAAATTTTAAAATTTTAAAACCATACTTTTAAATTTCGCTCGAGGGTTTACCTCAAGCGAGACCAATATCAACAAAAGTGGCAGCTTACAAGGGTCCAAATGGGAAACAGACCCTTTAAGTTCTAACTGCCCCTTTGTTTTCTACCATAACTCTCTCCGAGGCTGTCAAACTCTAAGTTCTCTTCTCTGATTACACACTCAGCCTTTGATTATACTCTGGGCAGCTGTACGCTTTACTTTGGTCGGTGTTCATTTTAAAGATTTAAATTTTCACGCGAAATTAAATCAATTTCAAAATCTCTCCTACGAGAATCTGAATTAAGATAGAACAAACTTTAAACAATCTGAAACATTTCTGATTTATTCGTTCATGAATGCTTGTAAGCCAAACCACCTTGCTTTCAGAGATGTACACAACGAAACCTTAAAACTAAAATTTCTGTACTTATTTTATAAAAGATTTCTGCATGCAAACTTCATGGTTACGACACGAGCGTTTGGAAATTAATAAATTAGAACGTAGGTCTACCGCGTTCTTGAAACGTAGAAACAGGTTCTTGTAACACAAATTTATACTAAATGAATATAGAATTAAGCTACCGACAAAAGCTCTGTAAAAGAAGAGTGTTTATAATACTTATCTGTCCGCGATTCGACCCGACTTTTTTCCTTTTTTTCACACGGTGTGTGACCACACTCTACCTGACCTCTAGAAGAAAGGAAAAATGAACCGTATGACTCCACGTTTTCTGATAGATTTGAAAAACAAACAAGGCAAGCCACGTGCAGTAGCCTTGGTTTGATCAAATAATATAGTACTGAATAACGTCAATAAATTGAATATATTCGTTAATGAATGATTAGTAGCACGAAGTAATTTAGTTAAGAATGCACTGAACACTATTTTTTTTAAAACAATTCAACGAAAAACACTTATTCAATTGATAACACTGGACACTCGATAAAACACGTCTGTCACAAGGAAAGACTGATCACATATATTTAAGTATATATATATATATATATATATAGCAAACACCACAGGGAAAAGGAAAAAGAAACATGAAATCCGAGCGCTTTCGTGCTATATTCACATCTTCAGGGAAAAGAAAGAAATAGCTATTTCTTTCTTTTCCCTGAAGATGTGAATATATCACGAAAGCGCTCGGATTTCGTGTTTCGTTTTCCTTTTTCCCTGTGGTTGTTTGCTTATATATATATATATATATATATATATATATATATATATATATATATATATATATGAGATTGAATTTCACAATTAAACACGTGAAATGAATGAATGATGCAAACACACAAGGAAAAAGAAAAATGATTCCAAGGCCTTTCGGTATGTATTCAGACGTACACCTCGTCAGGGAGGTGTACTTTTGAATGCACGAAAGGCCTTGGAATCATTTTTCTTTTTCCTTGTGGATTTTAATCATTATATATATATATAGATTACATACATACATAGATTAATGATGGGCGGTGTTTAATAGTTCAAAACGAAATTACATATACTCTGTGTTGAGAACTATTACGGTTGTTAACTATTTGTGCCTAATATATCACTAATTATTAGAATAATAAAGTTATTTATTAGTTTTCATTGCAGGTTTATAATAATTCATTTTGTTATTACGTTTACAATAGTTTCTATCAAGTCTTAAATGTTCCGTATGTCATGCAGAGTAAAGGCCCTTCTTAATAGCCAACTGACGCAATATTGAAAGTTAAATTATACAACAGTTAAGAAAGGAATAGTATATATATATATATATATAATAATATATATATATATAGAGAGAGAGAGAGAGAGAGAATTGCTGTGAGCTGCTTTTAAATTTAAAATTCAAATCTTAGTTTTCTTCCAAGGATCTAATTCGTCTCAAAACACTATAATGCCTTCTTTTCTATATTAACATAAAACCTTGAAATTTTCTTAAGTAGAGGTTTAAATACTGTATATTGCCCAAAATATGTAACCCTCATTGTGGAAAACCGTTTACCACAAATATCAGTAAATTATAATGATTCTGATGATCTATAATGATCGTGATCCTCATAAGATCCCTATTCATGGGAAGAAAACTGAAGGGATGAAAAAAAATAAGAGCGATGTAATAGTGTCGATTCCCACGACAATCCAAATCTATTAATAATTTTTTTTTTTTGTTAAAAGGGGTAACTCAACTCAGTTTAATAAATTAAAATAAAATAATATTTTATTTCTACACTTCAATTTTATTATTTAAGGAAAAAAAATACATTTTTCAGAGAGATTTATTAGTTTTACTCACGTCAATGTTTTCCTTTCCATGATTTTCATGTGTAAATAATAAATAATGGACCCGTCAATCAAAAATTTTTAAGTTTCCAACGAACTATAATTTTAAAAGAGAGAATTTAAATTAGTTATTCCTCTAAAAATCTTTATTTGCTAGAAAAGATTAATTTTTCTTAACAAACTGATTTTTATTTCACTCAAATGAGAATGGTAGAAAAGAATTTTAATAATGTGAACTTCTTATTTTCCTTTTAAGTTTTATTTATTTAAATTTTTGTAGAGACGTAAAGGTTAAAGTAAAAAAATGGAATTAAGGGTGCATTTTTATTATGATTAATTGCAAAGTAAAGGCTAATGAGCTACGCAATAAGCTTTTTTCTACTATGGTTTCTATTAGCGTTTGTGTTATGTACGTTGATTACGTATTCGTGTGTGTGTAAAGGTGGATAGATAGCGTACCTATACGAGTACATTATGTTTAAAGTTGCAGTGGTTCCCAACTTTTTTTGTATGGTTACCCAAAACTCAATTCTAATGCAGCTCCATTACACCAATCATTAGATATATTTTATAACTTCTGGATTATTACAATATTATTTTTTATAACTTCTAGATCGCGTGTCATTACCCGACAAAATAGTTGTCATTACCCCAGTGGGGTAATTTACCCCTAGGTTGGGAACCACTGTATTAAACTATGTTCAACCTTAAGTACTGGACTTACACTTCACAAAGATTTGTTCTCCTTACGTAGGATCAAAATATTAGTAAGGCAATTAAGTCTCAATCTTAAACTTAAATTAATTAAACATTTTTAATAAAAAAATTATATAAATAAATAAATAATTTCTGTATTCAATATTTTCTTTTTGTTTAAAACTAAAAGAAGCTTAATTGTCCGGACTTTAAGAAAGTATTTTCTTTTAGCGATTAAAAACTTTTCTGTCAATGATCCCTTCTAAATCTACGTAGGATCATTACTTATTTTTTTTGTCATATGACCCAAAGAATAACGTTATCCTATCGTTATGACTACAACAGGAGTAAATAGTTCATATACTGCGTATTGGTAACGTATATCATCTCAAAAATAACATTTTCCCATCACAATGCGACTCTATACCATGCAAAGAACCTGCCCCCATTCCTCAATTCCTTTGCAATGGTTGCATTGGTTGCATCTGCATGCTTAATCACGTTTCTCCCATTCATAAAGAGTAAACAATGAAATCTTCACAAGAGGGATTCATTTTAAATAATCTTTTTATTTTCCACTCGGAGATTATATAAATGCGAAGCATAATTTGTTTTCATTTTTTTTAATTCTTTGTGTTTCGACAAAGCTTCATCTTTTGTCTAATACGATCCGCTTAAAATGCAATAAAGATAAAATTTATTTGGTGTAATAAGTAACCTTTAGCTCAATAAACTATTCGATAAAGAACATTCACATGCTTAAACTGTGTTTAAATTTTACTATAAAGTCGTGAAAAAATCGTGTAAAATAAGTTAAAGCACTTTATTAACTTAATTCCGTAGATTAAACTGAGTTAAATTGTTCCAGTGTAAAGTCGAAACAGGAATAAATTTTACTGTTCTCTCAACAGAAAACATGAAATAAAGGAATGTGTCCCAAATATCCTGTGACATGGATAGTATTTATTATTATTTATCGATCACACTGGAAGCAACACATTTTCATTTTTGTTTCAGATTTGAAGGGATAAGCTGCTGCGCTCTAAAAACTGTCTGTTGTGTGTACTTTAGATCCGAAAAGAAAAAATTACTAAGCATACTATGTAAAAAATAAAGTACTTCGAAGGTGTATATATACAGTATAGTAGGCTGTATTTTTCACTCTGAAACTGAGTGAAAAATTCAAAAATACATTTTCTGGGATTAATTAGGGATAATTTTTCAATATACTTTCAGTGTACTTTCGGTGTACCGAGTGTACTCTTTACTTACTTTATATTCAGAGTACGTTTAACCCTATTTTTTTACTCTCAGTTCTAAAGTACGCACAACGGACATTTTTAGAGTGTAGCTGTGGCCCTGAATACACCGGATAAGGTGGAGTTGGAGTTTCTCAGTATTTCTGTGCGTTCGTGCTGCGTGTGATGAATTTTCAAGGAGACATCCGGAGAAGAAACCACCGTCACGCAGGATGGTTTTGAGAACGCTCGAAAGGCTAAAATATATGAAAACTCTTCAAAATGTCAGTGGGTCCTTCACATATATATATATATATATATATATATATATATATATATATAGGGTGAACCAAAAGTAGGTGGATAGTAAATGATAACGTTTATTTTGAGAATACATATTTAATTTTTTTGTATACTATAATACAAAATAAAATTTAAATAAATTTAGTTATAATATTTAATATAATATAACACAAACACCATAGTTATAATGAACACCATAGTTATAATATAATATAACACAAACCGTATTCAACCTACTGTCCACCTACTTTTGGTTCACCGTGTATATAAGGGAAGACGAACCTGGTATTCGTCGAGGAACGTCTAAATTCCAGGAAATACATATCCATCCTTGAGAACCATCTTTTTTCATTGTTTCATCAAGGAAAAAATCTAGTCTAACACGCATGTGTTGCAAGAAGACTGTGCAACCTGTCAACATATCACAATACACAACTCATAGGGAGAGATTGAAAAGCTCAGATATGAATCCGACTGAACACGTCTGGGAGCATCTCGATCGCCAATTGCGGAAAACAAAACACTCTTCGATATCTGTATCAAATCTAAAGGAAATATTGACTGGGCTTTGGCAACCTCTGGACAATACATAGTCATCCAAACTGACATTGTATCGATGTCACAACGTGGCCAAACCCGTCATGAACCATATGAAAAGGCTTCAAGATAGTGATTGTATGTGCATATTTACTCCTTTATCATATCTCCTACAGGTATATAGGATGACTCCGAACGCTGTCACGATTTTTATTTTTGTAGCAGTACCATAATTTAACTATCGACGTTGCAGCAATAAAGTTCGTCAAATTTTGGAACGAATGCAACATTTCTGAGGACATAAATGTACGAGGGCCAATCAATATATTTTGCCCCACCTTTTTTTTCTCTTTCCAAGTTTCCTTGTAATTCCAGAAATTTTGTACACAAGTAGTTAAATACCTTTTTTATAAGTTCTTATTTTTCCACATAGTCTCCATCTTTTTCTACGGCTTTCCTCCACCTCGAAATAAGGACCTTTATTGCTTGCTGATAAAAGTCCGCTGGGTTCCGCTGGAGCCACCTCTTAACCTCCTTAGCAACCTCATCGTCACTCTGAAACTTTCTTCCACGAATAGCATCCTTCATTGGCCCAAACAAATGAAAGTCTGAAGGTGCCAGATCCGGGCTGTATGGAGGGTGGGGTAACACAGCCAAGCGCATTTTTGTGATGACCTCTCTTGTTTGCAAACTGTTGTGTGGTATTGCGTTGTCGTGCAAAAGAAGGACATCTTCCAGTTTTCTCTCCGATCGAACTCGCTTTATACGTCTCTGGAGTCTCTGTAGGGTAGCAATATATGCCTCTGAGTTGATTGCTTGTCCTTTCTTCATAATGTCCACCAGAATCACCCCTTTCATGTCCCAGAAGATGGTGGCCATAACCTTTCCTGCAGAGGGAGCCATTTTGAACTTTTTCTCGCGTGGGGAGTCTGCGTGATGCCACTCCATGGATTGGCGTTTTGTTTCAGGTTCAAAGTGGTGTACCCAAGTCTCATCCCCAGTCACAATTCGTGAAAGGAAGTCATCCCCTTCTGTCTAGTATCGAACCAATGACTCAGAAGCAATTTCTTTTCTTTGGGCTTTGTGATCTTCAGTCAGTTCGCGAGGAACAAACCGTGAACACACTTTTGAGTATCCCAGTTGCTGAATTATCGTATTCACACTTCCTTCACTAACTCCTAGCTGCAGTGATAGCTCCTTGTATGTGACGCGCCGATTTGATCGAATGATGCTGTTAGTACGTTGCACAGTGTGAGATGTGACAGCCGATGCCGGGCGACCGCTGCGTGGCTCATCATCGAGGCTGGCTCTCCCTCTCTCCGATGATCTCACACGTTTAGACCAGCGTCCAACTGTGCTTCGATCAACAACAGCATCTCCGTAAACGTTTTGTAGACGTTCGTGAATATTTCGAACTGTTTCCTTCCCTGCGGTTAAGAACTCGATAATAGCTCTCTGTTTACGACGCACATCACTGTCAGACGCCATTTTCGAAACTGCGTTAACCATCGGTTTTATACAAGGGCGTTTAAAAGCGGTTTTATACAAGGAGGGGAGGTTCAAACTGGAAAAATCCGGTTATGTGAAGCGCAGAAAAATTCAAACATACGGCCCAAAAGACATTCCAGCCCCATGGCTAAGAAAAAGGGTGGGGCAAAATATACTGAGTGCCCCTAGTAATTAAAAGAGATCATTTCTGAATTTTAAAACTATTCGAAGTCACCGCCCTGTTCGGAGTTACCCCATTTAACGCTACCTATATTTATTTTAAGGTGCTCATTTTATTCCCGCGCATCTATAAGTCTATTAAAACTGGAAACATTTTAAATTTTAAATATAAAAGCAAGAATACCAGAAAACATCATCTTTCGTAGAGACTTTTTTTTTCGGTAAAATGAGATGTGAGATGAACGACGGGTTCGAGACTATTGTTTGAAAATTCTGACATGAAAATAAAGAAGCTTCTCAGAAAAAGCAATTCAGAGAATATGTTTTTCCCATCCTTCCCGGTCTTTATCCTCTTTTAATCCTAAAAAGGTTCTCATCTGTCCCATCATGCACGATGCATACGGAACATCTGATTTGAAAGAATTCACTGAATGAAGGTCGATGCTTCGAGAATCACATTCTCATCAGAACTTTTTTTTTTTTTAATAGCTCTCCTTTCTCGAGATGCAAAACCAATCCTTCGATCCCTTTTACTTTATTGTCTTCCATTTTCTTTCATTTTTTTTTTTAATATTTGGGGGCAAACTATTTAATATTCATTTTATGTATTTCTTACAATCGTTTCAGAGTGCAAGATAAAAATTATGAAATCGTTCTGTTTCATCATCCGATTTGAAGAATATCATGCTTGCATGGCCAATCAAAGGCAATTATTTTTAATCTTGTATGGGAAATGATTTTCAATTTTGTTAATATATATATATATATATACAGTATATATATATAGTTAGGCAATGAACAAACTTATATTTACGTCTTTACATTGTGTATATACTTTTTGTACATGTGTACAAACCTTGCCTTCACTGTATTTATGCACAAAAAAACTTATTTGTCCAAACAAGGACACAGCTACTGCTTCCTTTTAGCATGGAAGAGAAAATTAGAGGTCAAATATTTGTTATGTAATTCTTTATTTAAAATAATAAACTATATAATTAAACTTTGTTTAACTTTACCTTTAGCAATTTTGTTAATGCCATTTTTACAACCATCAGAATATATAATCTTACCATAAACCGACTACGCTCATTATTTTAATTTTAGTAAAAGACAACTACAGTGCCCAAAATTTCATAGTATATCTTTACGGCACAGTAATTAGGAGTTAAGAAGTTTGAAGATCTCCTATAAGAATTTACGCGAAACAAACATTAGCAACGGTGGTTTGAATTTTAATGATTTTCAGACTTAATAAATATTAAAGTTATAAAAGTTAATTTTTTTTTAATCTGAATATTGTATATTTATTTAGTGTTAAAAGAATTAATAAAATATCTCACTTTTTTTTTCGTTTAAACGAAATTTAACTTAAAGGGGAACTTAAAGTGAAAAATACCAACTGTTAAATTTAGGTAAAAATGATTTGTGCATTTTATATCATCAGATAAAATTTTATGGAGCAAGAAATTTTGTTAAATTTAAAAAGTTTTCAGGTAAAATTAATAATAATAACTTAAAAATAAGAACAGGAAAAAATAACTTAAGCAGAGAGAGAGAGAGAGAGAGAGACATACTCGTAGATAAATCTGAGTGTAAAAATTCTTAAAATATTTTTCACTAAAATTTCTTATTGAAAAAGTCCTCTTAAAAATTGATGCTCATTGCAGACGTGAGAGTGCAGCAATTCATATCAGTTATACAGGGTGTCCCATAAGTCCGGTCTCTTAGGAAAATCTACCTATAAATAAAAAACTTTGCACGGTTTTGAGAGGAGTTGAGCGGAGTAACAAATATCGCTTTCGCTCAGTCGCCTGTTATGATTGGCTGCCTCGCGTAAAGTGGTGGAGCTAATGTCTCTCGCTCAGTCGCCCGTTATGGTCGGATCTATCAAGATGAGCGGCGTTAAAGATCACGAAGTGATCACGAACCCTACCCGTTGGGTAGGGAGCCGAAGGCACGGCTTGTTTATTTTAAATTAAATTTACAAAAGTAATACATTAGAATTAAAACAAATGTTCAAATTGATGTCTTGTTTTGAGACTTTTTTTTTTTTTGTTGCAGGTACAATAACACGCAATGGCTAATATGGAAGTGAATTACACTCTTGAGGAAAAGGTCTGGGAGACCTTTTCCTCAGGAGTGTAACTCGCTTCCACTTTCTCTCTACCACCGATCCGATTTGGAAAAATAAGTCCACTTCCAAAGGAGAACTGGACTATGTCAACTAAATTACGTGCAGCGGACTATTTACTGCTCCTCACCCCCATTTTTCAAACATTCTTGGGACGGTCTTTAATTGATTAGGAATAAGAGTTAGGAATAAACAATTTAAAATTGCAGTTGGACTTTGAACTTGGTTGTTGATACATTTAGAACAAATTTAGTTTTGAAGCTCATTCATATTTACTTAAAAGGAATTTATTTTTATTATAAAAAGAGATTCGAGATACATTAAGTCGGAAACTTTATCTGATGTTCATAAAATCTCAACGTTATCAAATCTGATTGGATGGTTGTTATGGAAACTATGGTTTCTAATCATACTGACTGAAGTGAAGGGGATTAATTTTCATGGACATTCCTTTTTGTTGATCATAAATTCATAAAACAATAAATTTGAACATGCTAAATTGATATGTTTATATAAAATTACAACGTATCATTGAATGGTTACTCGATAAGAGAAGATTGTATGACATTGAAATTACTCAATGTTACATTATCTTTGTTTATCGAGATTGCACCAACCTTAGAATGCGGGAATGTTTTTACACATGCCTTCCTTAACATTGTTAAGCTGACTTTTTAACCTCTCAGGAACAACGCGGTACTCTGTACCCACTTAAAAAATATTATCCTCATTTTCTAGACGGTACCAGGATCCAGTGGAATTTGTTTTAAACGAACGGCCCACTCGGTACAAAGAGCCGAGTCTAAAATCCGCGGAAAAATATAGTCCAAAAAACTTTGCGCGGGACCATTTTCCGCCAAAAATGTAATCACTTTCAGTACCAAGCTCTGTCTAAAGTACCACTAAATTAACCTCCAAAAAATTCAAGTTCGGACTGAAATACTGGAGGAATTTTTCGTCCATATGGCTTTATGAGCGGCTTAAAATTCCTTTTTCATTGTCGGTGAAAAGTACCACGTTTTAATTGGTTATTTAAATCTTACGTCATTCAGATTTTTAGTTTCAAGTGATTATTTAAATAATTAGGTAAACGTTTCAAGAGAATTTCATTATTACTAGCTGATGTGTCCGTCCATGATGTCCCTGTCCATAACTATACAATAGTATAGAAAATAGATTACAAATGAAACGCCATACCCCTATACAAAGAGGTTTCAGATTTAATCCACTTCAAAGAATTCTAGCATTTACGGATAAGTCTTTGCAGAGGAAGGTAGAGGAAATATAATGAGATTGCTGAGATACTGAGATATACTGAGATACTTTAAATACTGACACTTTCCCTAAAATGCGTGTATTAATACTGATAAATTCACTTACCTTTTGAATTCTACAAGGTTTAAAAAAAAATTTGGTGAAGTCACATGTTACAAAGTATTTGACATAAATTTTTACAATACACAATTGTTTTCACGGAGTTTTGGATTTTTTTTATGTGAACATATGTTTAGTGTAACATACATCCAGTTCAGAGAATCCTTTGAAGACGTTTGCTGAAGTTTTCTATAACCCTGGCAAGTATCTCTTGGTTGATGGTCTCTACGACCGATGCGATTTTCGCCCTCAATTTTGGAACTGTGTTGGGGGTTATTTCTGTACACATAAAGTAACCATTGACATTACCAAAGTCTTTTATTCCTATTCTAAAAATTGAAACATTTTTTACGGTATATTCATTTGAAAGTAAGGTACAAATTAGCAAATTAGTTTCTCAATCTGTAATTTAGAGATTCCCAAAAGATGGAAGGGGATGATTTTCGAAACGTTGAAAATAATAATATCAAATGAAAATGTTTTGCTTTTCTCTCTCTCTCTCTCTCTCTCTCTCTCTCTCTCTCTCTCTCTCTCTCTCTCTCTCTATATATATATATATATATATATACAAGCGTCGTTCTTTACGTTAATTGTACTGCGTGTTCTTTGCAGTTGAAATGTGTATATATAGGTGCGGCATGCGGGAGGTGCCCCCCTCGGGGCATTGGTTTCTGCGCGTATGTAGGAGAATTACGACTTCTGATCGAGTGAGGACCATGGTGTAGTGGTTATCATATCTGACCGGCAATCGGAAGATCCTGGGTTCGATTCCCGGGTGGTTACCTCATTTTTTCACTTGTTCGTTCTCCTTCCTCATCTTGCGCGGAATGTCTCCTATACAAGCGTCGTTCTTTACGTTAATTATACTGCGTGTTCTTTGCAGTTGAAATGTGTATATATATATATATATTATATATATATATTAATAATATATATATATGTATGTGTATATAAATATATATATTATATATATATATTATGTATGTATGTATATATATATATATATATATATATATATATATATATTACAATGCCACTTAGTACTGACAACAACTTGAGTATATGCGTTCAAGGATCAAACTTACTTATTGGATGCATATGAGAGATAAAGAATATTAAGCCGATTTTGCGAAGTCTGTTGTTATTAGGATCGTAAAATAATAATTCATCAGTAGTATATCAAGTATCATATATGCCCTTGGGTCTCTAATATCATTTACATACTTCCCGAAATTGCTTCTTATTCTTCCGTGTACGCTCTCTCGTGTACGTTCTCTCATGTAAATTCTTTTTATTATTTTTGTTCAAGCGTGTCCTTGCAAAAACTATGTGTATATTGAAAACTATTTTACAACGAAGATTAGTAAGGAATGTATTAAAAGAAAAAATGTATATGATTGTAATAAATCGCTTTGATATATATATATATATATATATGTGTTGTGTGTGTGTGTGAAACTGCGTTGCAAATGATGTATAGATAAAAATTTACTGCATGGGAATACTTATATACGGGGTGTTTCAGGTCGACCCTAGAAATACCAAAATACCAAAATTGGCGGAATTTGTAGTTTGTATTTGATATTTGGTAGTTGATATTTGGTATTTGATATTTTGGTATTTTGGTATTTCTAGGGTCGACCTGAAACACCCTGCATATATATATATATATATATATATATATATATATATATATATATATCGTATTAAACTTCAGCTTATTTATAATTAATGGTCATAATTTGGGCAAATGGGAGTATTTCATGGCCAATAAATATACAATTTTCGTTTTGTTGCATGAAAATATGCAATTACAAAGATAAAACAGTTCATTAGATGTGGCACTGGCTCTTACCGTCATCATGACAGTATGATGTGTTTTACACCCAAACATTTCCGAAGGACGAATGCTAACCACAGGCGAATTATCATCTCAAAGTTTTTATGCCGATAAAAGGATATGATCTCTGAATCATTGCTAAAGTTTAATGAATCGCATTTTGGGGAGAGATCATCACAAACTTATATTATAATGACCATTAATGAGGTATGACATGGATGCATGACATTACTGGACAATCTCTACATAAAGATGTTTGTTTACGATCCTTTGAAATACATTTAATTGAAATCAACAAAATATTGTAAAGCGATACGTGAACAAATCATTTGAATTCAAGCGAAGTGTTTTTGAGTTTTCCGAAATTAAAGCTTACTGGCGCATTTACATCGGATTCAACCCACGGTTCGCTACATAATCCGCACGTACAGGAATCTCTCATTAGTAGACGCTTATTAATTTATGTAAGATTAGAAAATGTAAAATCTTATACAGTGACTTCTTTTGCATGGAAAGTAAATGCTATGAATAGTTTCAAGTCTAATTTATTGCAAATGATATCAGCGAATTTATTTCTATCTTTTTAATCAGTTTATAAGTTACACCCCTGAGGAGAAGGCCTCCGAGACCTTTTCCTCAGGAGTATAACTCATTTCCATATTAGCCATTGGGTGTTACTCTACCTGCAACAAATAAAAGGTCCCAAAACAAGACATCAATTTTAGTTCTAATATATTACTTTTGTAAATTTAATTTAGAATAAATTTTCCTATGAGACCGAACTTATGGGACACCCTGTATAAAACATCATTTTCGAAAATGAAGTATTTTACAAAGTTAGAAAATAACACTAAAGTTATTTTCAAAATTATCAACTGCAAAAAATATGCAAACGATCTCTGAGTTACAAAAAGATATATAAAAATTTTTTCAAAGCGTGGGGTGGGGAACGGAGGCGTTATGACCAAGAAAAGAGACGGACAGAAGAGAAATTTAAACAGAAGAACAGGTAGGAGAGAAGACGTAAAAGGAGGGAGAGAAAAGAGAGCATGAGTAGAAGAGGACAGAGGCCCGGGCTCAACCAGGCGCGCACAGTCTTGAAAAGGAAGCTCTTTTTTGCAGTTTTGGGGATTCGAACCCTCAAAGCCTCCTAACCCGATAGGAAAGGTAGCAGGACCCCTAAGAAAGTAACAACATACACCTTCCCGCCTTCCCGCAGGACGAGAAAAGAAAAACTCTCTACCTCCATCCAGCATTTCTTTTGAACTATAAAGTACAAAGTAATAAGGAGGTACTTTCGTCAAGAGCCACCTAATTTCATCAGTCCATAAAATAAGAGATGTCTTCAAGCAAGGGGTGACTAAAACAAGTGACCGGAAATACAAAGCAAAATGAATGTCATAGAATGTCATCATTTTCAGAAAACTAATCCCTGAATATAATAATAATAATAATAATTATTATTAATAATTAATAATAATAATAATAATAATTATTATTATTATTATTATTATTATTATTATTATTAGTAGTAGTAGTAGTAGTAGTAGTAGTAGTAGTAGTATCATTATTATTATTATTATTATTATAACACTTTAACAACTATTGTTGTAATAATATAAATGTGACCTTTGATGCGTTGGAGCCGTTTTTCAGCTTCCATTTTATTTTAGTATTTAAAAGAATGTAATTGCTTATAATGATGAAGACAATGCATGGTATTGTGACAGGGAAAAATTAGAGAAAATGAGAGAATGGAGTCGGGTCTTCTAATTAAATGTCTGTCGGTTGCAACGCTGCAAGTTGTAGACTCGCAGGTGAATGACGAAGTTGGCTCTTGTTTATCCTCTCTGAAGGCATGAGTGCCACGGCTGTTAAATTAAAAAAACCCTTTTATTAACGTCCTTTAAAAGGCGTTGAGGAAGACGTCAAACGAATTGCAATGAATGAATGAGAGAGAGAGAGAGAGAGAGAGAGAGAGAGAGAGAGAGAGTCATTTCACGAAGAAAATTTCATTGCGTCACCAAAGGTTTACATGAACTGCGCATACTTCGCTCATATACAGCGGTTTGGAAAGGGAACTAGGGGATATTTTCCAAAAAATTATGTAATTGAAGAAAATAACAATGAATTGAAGGGAAACGTAATATAAATAGCGCCTTCCCCTCCCACACCATACGCACACACAACTCTTTTTTTTTTTTTTTTTTGAAAGGAGGGGAACGGATTTCCAGGCGTGTCCTTTTTTGCGGTAGCTCATTTATTTACTTCTGTTCAAACAGGTTTACAATTTCTTGACTGAGTATAACGATGTACCTGACCTACGATCTCGGCTGCAATAAAATGGATGGGATAAAAGATGTGGTTGAAGATGTAAAAATGAGTGGAATTTGCAAGAAAAAAGTTTAAAAAAAATGCTTTATTGATAAATATTGTTGTTTTTCTCCTCGGACCAGATGAAAGATAAAGACTTACCTTAGAATGGGTCGAAAGTTTGTGCTCCTTACAAACCCATTTCTTATTGGGGTTTTATACCCCGAATTGCAATAATTTTGACAGAAAATATACAATACATTTTGGAGTATATTTATTTTATCGAAAATTTGGTCCCTAATAATAATCAGGCAAGAGAACCATAAATTGGCACAGCGCTCAGACCAACTAATGCGAACCATTGTGCTAACTCTCGTATTATTATTACTAGCACCATCGGGAGTCGAGCTCCCGACCTCGGTGTCTTTACTTCGCTTACAGGGAAATGGTGCTGCTCACTGAGCTACAGACTCTAGAAATTTAGCCCTTAAGTGTTTGATTTTACTAGACTTGGAGGTCCAAGCTTATACAGACATATTTGAAATCATTCCTTTTTGCGAGTGTTTCCAACCAAGAATATACAGTTACTTAACTCTCATAGAAAACGTAATGCCCGCTTAATGCTAAACTATTTATTTCTTTTTAAATAAATAGTAAAACCTGAGATCGATGTTCTTCACTGTTCGAGTATTCATTGATCGAAGGAATCATTATCCTTAAGTGCCTTCTCTTATGACCTTCAACTGTCCTCCTCAAACCAATGTTCAGAGTAAAGTTATAAATAGCTTCATTCCTGATAACAGTTTTAAAACTGGTAACAGTTAAACAAGAATCCTGCAATAACTGTTTGATTCAATAACTTATTTTATTTTTAAGGAAAGATTTCAGTTATTTTCGATAGATGAATGGTTAGCTTGTTAGAGTCGCGAAGACGTGACTACTCATACACGAGTGAATTCGTGTTGCTTCTAGAGCATTCTCTCTCTCTCTCTCTCTCTCTCTATATATATATATATATATATATATATATATATATTTCAAGTACTTTCATTTATTGCAATTCTTCCTCAACACAAAAACAGAACAAACACAACATAAAAAGATTGTCATTTTCTATTGTTCTCTGAGAAGCTGAAATAAATGAAAGTACTCGGAATAATTTTCTCATCTTCCAATGGATGAGTTTATAATAATTATTAAAATAACGGTGTTATTTTAAAATTTGAAATCCCGTTTTGATGACTCTTGTGTAAGTGAGTTATAAAGCCCCTGGAATTACATAATGGGAAGGCCCCTTACCTCGTGAGTCCGCAAACAACGGACAGACACACAAGAAGATTTATATCGTCCGTATGGGAGTGAGCACGGTTCATCAAGCAGAAGATGTAAAGAGATTATGAAAATGAAGGTACAGAACAAAGAGGGAAAAAGAACAAATCCTTGAGGAACGCCAAAGATGAAATTGGACCCTTTATCACTACTTTTATACCTCGATAGCTACAACTAGAAATGATAAGAGTAATCAAACCTTAAACAAAGGAAAATTTGATGAAATAAATTTTAATAGCTTAACTCTTTCTATTGATGTTAAAGAGTTTACTGAATTGATGTAATGGACATTAATCGTACTAATAATTTACGATGTCAACAACTTCGGCTTGAATTAATTTAGTTTTGAAGCGCAACAAACGTCGATGGTGAAGCATTATTGTTGCGGTGTCTCTCTTTTGACCTTTACCTACATACACACTGCGAACATTTCTCATCCTCTGCAGGAAATTAAGTAGGAAAGGTGAAAGTGGAATCGAAGCATCCTTAAGGCATTTAAATCGCGTAGGAAGGGGCAGAAGAAAAGTGTTATGCAATAAAGACTCTTTTCACCCTCAAGTATATATATATATATAAAACTTTATATATATATATATATATATATATATATATATATATATATCATCATCATTGTATACCAGTATGAAAAAATGATTAAATTGTAAGTCTATTATAAAATTTCACTTGAAAATAAAATAAGGAAATGCCTACGGCCTTGAGACACAAAAGAAAAGCAAGACAAATACAATGCGAAAATTTAACTAATTAATTAGCTTCGTGTTCATTTATAATTGCAATTGATCGTGTGTTTCATTACATTTCACAATGACATCATATAAGATATGATAAAATATGATAATACCTTTTAAATATATTGCTTGACATAGAGTCAATGACATGACTTTTTGAGAGAGTCAATGAGTTTTTATATCATGAAATGGTCAAAATTATTCCAAAGTTTCAAAGGTTTCATTTGGAGCTGCTACAGATATGGGAGGAGGTCTTCAACTTCTTAGTTGACAATCAAGAGGATTCTGTAGACCTAAATTCCATGGGTCTGTGCATCATCTCTTTGCATCACGTTAATCTTTGATTTACACTGACATGCGGAATAAAGCAAAGCTTGCTCGGAGCCCCACGTCTACTGCAGCTTATTTCATGCAAATAACGTTAGGCTGTTCGTTGTGATGTGATATTTACGAGCTTTGTATGTGAACTGGACCTCACTTGGGAGCAAGTTGGCCTGGGGTTGGCCGACGGCCCTCCTGGTCGATAGTGTGCTTCTTGCTTATTTGTAGCACGAAATTAGCGCTGACACTATAAATACAATATTATGAGCTATCTGCCTCTACTTGTGATAACAGTCTGATTGCCCGCTGACACTGTGCATCATGGAATAATGGCCATATATCACGAACAACAACTGTACGAAAAATCTTTTGCGACCTCTGTGCAAATTTCAACGTACAGTTGCCTGCATATGTAATGTTCTTCGACTCACAAGCGACTCTGTACAATGTACATGTGGCAACGCCGCAGTGTTAGTCAAGGTACCCCAACTGGGGGAAGGTGGGGTGGAGGGGGGACAACCGAGTCCAAATCTGTGATCATAAAGATAAACAATTAATATGATTATGAACAGCGTTGGGCACTTATTCCCCCCCCCCCCCCCCCCCGCAATTTCTTTTTTCCCAGTTAGGTCAACTGTACGCTCTTGACAAATGGTTAGGTTAAGTCATGATATTTTCGTTAAAATATTCGTTAGTATTTCGTTAAAATATTTGTTAGTTTTAACGAAAATATCATGACTTAACCTGACCAATTGACAAGGGCGTACAGTTGACCTAACCGGAAAAAAAAGAAATTGCGGGAGTAAAAGGAATGTGTCCAGCGTTCAACTCCATGTAGTTTACTAGTCTTATACAGTAATAAGGTTCCATTATGATTACTGCAAATCTATGTGAACAGCTACTACAATAGAAATTTTTATAAACTAGTGAATACGAAATGTTCGCCTGCAGAAAATTTTCGCGTTTTTCGTTTAGGCAAAAGTTTACGCGAAAATATCCAGCAGGCGAAAATTTGACAATTTAAACTAATCTTTGGAAGATAGTAAGAAAATAAAACTTAGATCATTAAAATACTTTATTTGAAAAGTAAATTCAGTATATTGTAATAAAACGTAAAATAAAAGCAGTAAAAACATTTTAAATTATACTGCATTATTACTGTATAACAAGAATGTCATGAATGCCGCTCATTTCTCAACCCTTCCGAATGGTCTCCCTCATTTTGTGTAGGTTATACCATGCAGAGACAATCCATTTAGCATGAAGAGGTTTCAGTGTAGAGAGCTTCAAATCTATCTTACCGAGAGATTCATTTACGTTGAGTGCTGCTGAAACTTTATTTGCATACCAAGAGGTAAAACTTGCCTTGATATACGACCTCAACCTCGACCAATCACAGTCCAGAATAAATGTCGTCATTCATGACGTCATTTTAATCTGTAAGATTATAACTAGCAACTGTTGACAGCGAAATTATGATGCCGCAGACTCGTTCAAGGATATGAAAGAGCGAAAACTTGCTGCCGCTAAATTAACCTGGTTTACAGTATACTGTATATACCGTACTTATAAACTCATACAATATTATACTAATGTTTGTGAAATGACGTTGATGGGCCAAACCGAGGTGTTGACACGGTTATTGGTATGATCTATGTTCATACCATATTTCTACACCGTATGACGAACACCGACTCTGAAAATGAATTCAGCCCAAGATAAAATTGCACAGCAAGGCCGGATAATTGGTATGCGGGAAGCAGGCCTCTCTGTAGCTGACATAGCCATGAAACTGGGAATTTCGAAACCTACTGTTAGACACTGGGTGCAAAGGTGGCAGGAGACTGGGACTCTGCTAGATCGTCCTAAGTGTGGGGCACCAAGAAAGACCACCCCAAAAGAAGACCGGAGAATAATCAACGAAGTGCAGAACGATCCTATCAACAACGCAGTCGCTATCGGGGAGACACTACATATGGGCGTGTCAGTGGACACCGTAAGGAGACGGTTGCATGAAGCAGGATATCACCACCGTACTCCTACCAATAAAGAGAGGATCGAGGAACGACATCGTCAGGCCAGGCTCTCGTTTGCTCACCAGCATATAAATGATGATCTCGCATACTGGAGCAGAGTTAAGACGTTTGCGTCTACAACTCACGGCCGTCTTCGGTGTTGGCAACAGGACAACACGAGATATGCCCACCAAAGCATTTATGAAGTGGCAAGGAGTGGGCACGTGACGGCGAATGTGTGGGGATGGATGCACCTGCAAGGACTAGGAGAGCTGACTGAGATCCACGGGAGGTTTACGGCAGATCAATACAAAGAGATCATGGAGGCGGTGATGCTGCCTTCTGTACGTGCGTATGCCTTGCCCTATCCTGAGCAGATTATCTTTATGCAGGTATGTTGTATTTGTATGTTATAGACTATTATACTATTACTTGAGTAAGATTTATGAATTACACGCATTTGTATGTCCCGTTTCCACATTTACATGGGACGAATAATGGTCATAAAATTGTTATTTAACTCTTTCAGTACTATGACAACACTTCAGTATTTTATTCTGGACAACTGCAGACTGTATTATTTGTATAACGGCGCACAATTGCATTTAGCTGAGAGAAACCCCTAATACATAGGTTTTAACCCCTATCTCGAATAGTGGGTTACTGATGAAGCGTATGGAGGAGATATAATTTTACTTTTAATATTTAAAATCCATTTTCAAGACAACTCTCCCATCCACACCGTCAGGATTGTTAGAAGGTGGTTTGAGGAGCAGCGAAATCTAGAACTACTGGACTGGCCTAGTAAGGGGTGTGACCTCAACCTCATTGAGAACGTGTTGGGGAATTTGGTGAACTCGTGGGAGCCTGGGCAGGAGCGGACCAGCCGCCAGCTGCTGGATCACACTATGGCTGAGTGGGAGATGTTCCGAAGGAACCCACACATCATACATAACCATGTTGCATCTATGCCACACAGATTAGTTAATCTATGGCAAATTGTGAGCATTTTGTATGATAAACTATTCAGTAAAACATTCTCATATTGCATATTTGTTGTTATAAAGAATTGGTGTTTTATTGTATATATACAGTATATATTCCTTGTTAAGATCTAATAATATCTCCACATTGATAATGCAACAGGAAATCTGAAAAACATTAATGGGTTTATGTGTCCATCGTGATTAAATCATTATCTCTCCACATTGATAATACAAATACAATCTGGAAAACACTATTAATATAATAGGCATCAGCCACAAACCAATGGTGATATCCTGCTTCATGCAACCGTCACCTTACGGTTTCCACTGACACGCCCATATGTAGTCTCTCCTGGACGGCGACAGCAAGTAATCATGTCAACACCACGGTTTGTCCCATCAACGTCATTTCACAAACGTTAGTATAATATTGTATGAATTTATAAGTATATATAAATACGTTTATGCTCGTATAACCGTGGCTTATTCTTATGTAATTTTGATGATCAGTTACTGTTATTCAGATCGAAACTGTTAACAAGTTCTTTGTGTAACAATCGATAAGCCATTTTCCACTAACTCTCTCTGCCCCTCTACCTCGCTCTCTCTCACACTGTCTCAATCTTTTTTTCGTGTAGATTCATAAGTTAGTAAGGGTTTAAAGCTGCACACGGACTCTACAAACAGCTTTATTAGTATTGTTACATAATGATTTAATATATGCGAGACTGGTGGGTGGGGAAGGGGAATGAGGGAGTGTGGAGGATGGTTGTGTAATGTCTATTTTTAGTTCAAATTCACTAGTATATAAAAAGTTGTATTGTGGTATCTGTTCATATAGACTTGCAGTAATCATAGTGGAACCTTATTACTGTATAAGACAAGTAAACATTGTGTTCATAAAGATAAACGATTAATATGATGTGAACAGCATTGAACTCCGACATTACATTATAATTAGGCGCCGTTCAAAAATTACGTAACGCTATTTTTGCTAAAACTTGACACCCCAGATTCCCCAGGAACGTTGTGTAACGCTAGACCAGGCACCCCCTAAGATTTATGTAACACTTCCCCCACCCCACACCCCACAAAAATAGCGTTACGTAATTTTTGAACTGCGCCTTACCTGTATGTCAATGTTATATGTTGTTGGACTCGGTTTTCCCCCCTCCACCCCACCTTTCCCCAGTTGAGGTACCTTGACTATCGATGCGGCGTTGCCACATGTACGGAGTCGCCTGTGAGGCGAGGAACATTACATATGCGGGCAACTGTATAACAATTGCTGTTTGTATAAAATAAACACGCGTTCTGCTCGTGAAATTGTCTGTTTCAGTAACTTTTCCAGTGAATACTCTCTCTCTCTCTCTCTTGAAGCAGACTTCGATGCCTTTGTTTAGAAAAAAATTGTTTGTCAATAAAATGAATCTGAAAATTTATATTACGTAAATCTTTAAAAAGATTTTGAAAATTATTAAGAACCTTTTATTATTATTATTATATTATTATTATTATTATTATTATTATATAAATAAATTTAAAATGTTTCTCCTTTTGTATAAAATAAGTATTCTCCATTTATAAAATTCATTTGAGAATTCGTGATGAAAATTCAACTGAAATCAAAAGTCAAACGGAAATGCGTGATTCCTTTTCCATTTTTAAATAACTTCTCTATAACTTTCGTGAACAGATGGCCGGTCGGTACTGTCTCTCAGGGTCTGTATCATTTTAGCCCTTTCGCTGCGTAATTTTGAGGTTTCCGAACGGTTTTATTCCGATATATCTGAATTACGCACCGAAAGGGTTACATATGTTCTAAGCCAGTGATGCACAAACCCTGGCCCGCTGGCCAAATGTGTCCCCCACGGTTCTTTTCAGTGGCCCCACTGGTCTTTTCAATTCAATGAAAAAGTTAGAATATAAAAGTGACCCAATTTATGACTTAGATGGAAAGTAAGTAGGCTAATACATTTAGTTATTTTCTTCGCTTGGCCCTCACATCAAAAAAGTTTGTGCACCACTGTTCTAAGCTGTATTATACATCTTCTCTAGATTGTAGTGAATACATGATCTTCTAAGGTAGTTTATACAGGATACCTTCATGGGTTTAATTCAATTATAGTTTTTAATTAATGGTTCCAAAAATTGCGTCAGAATTTGTTTCATTGCATAACGTTCGAATTACGGTTAAGGAGAGTGAAATGTCTCCCTTCGTGTAGTGATGCTTAACTGCAGTGCGTATAGAAACGTTTCACGTTACAAATGCTTACAAATATTAATGACACAGGAAACAATTAAAAGTACTCTACTTCTCAGTGAAAGAAATAAAACTGATAACTCGATTCTTTTCAAACTAAGTATGTATGATATCTTCCTTCTGCATGCAGACGAACATGGCTTCAACTTCAGTTGAAACGTCGAATTTCCCTAATTTTTCTTCTCTTAACTTGCTTTGGAGTTATTGTAGCTATGTACTGTATATATTCTAACTCGAACTTAGCGCTTTTCATGGTGCATCTCAAACAATCGGGGATACGAGTAGGGTGCTGTACAATCTGCTCTAGGTCATTTGGGATAGAAAAGTTGGAAGCTAGTTCACTAGGGATGTTAGTGAAATAGGAGGAAAGCTAAAGGAAGTGGTGAACATTGAAATTTCCTATAATGGAGATTTTAGCAAAGGGAGAGCGGGATAGAATGTATTCCACTTTGGAAGTGAGGTAGTCAAAGAATTTTGGATAGTCAGTAGAATTAGGAGAAAGGTAAAGAGGGCAGATGTATTTAGTTTGGGATTGGCATGTAAGCCGTAGCCAGAGGGTATAGAATTCGGAAGATTCGAGTTCGCGAATACTAGAACAAGTTAGGTCATTGCGTACATATACGCAATATCCACCTTTGGAGTAAAATTTAGTATAGAGAAAGTAAGAGGGCACAGAAAAGTGGTTGATGTCAGTCGTCCCAGACACCTGAATTTCAATGAGGAAAAGAAGATGAGGTTTAGAGGAGGAGAAGGGGTGTTGAACAGATTGAAAATTTGAGAAAAGGCCACAAATGTTGCAGAAATTAATGAAAAATGAATCAGGCAGAGGCGCAGAACATCTCGAATGGGCGGTAGCAGATCCTGTTCCGCTACCCGGATCTGTGTTCCCGGTATCGGCAGCGGGAAGCTAGAAGTGGGGATATTTATGGTTCCCCTCGCCAGGGGACTCCGGGGCTCTTGAAGTTGATGCCATTTTTTTTTAATTTTGAAAAGATTATGTAGTGTGTAAGATGCATGTATATGTAATGAGTAGGCTTAGGATAAATATGCACTTAAAAATGGGTAAATATGCATGCAAATATACAGTAAAAATGCATTAATATGCATTTAAATATACGGTATCAAATACAGCTTTCAGGGAAAAATATAGCATTTTAATTTAATAGGAATATATTTATTAATGAAAAAAACACTCGTATTTAAAATGTATGCCGATGACAATAAGTCATCCACTACAAATTAAAAGATACAGAAAAAATTGTTTACAAATCATGATTACATTTAATCACAACATGTTGCTTTAAGTGTTCAAACGTCATTCTATGCCTGTTAATTATCTGTCAGAATATTTTTGTACTCAGAGAATACTCGTTCCACGTCAACTGTAACTATAGGCGCAAATTCTAAGGCCAAAGAAATCCACAAGTTCAAGGGGTTCTAAGATAGTGCTGCCAAATCTAGATAAGACAATGTTGCCAGATCTAAAATTTCTTTCAAATATACCTTGAAAACAGAAAAATACTGTATAAAATGCACAATCACTTAAAATGTCACAAATATGCAAAAACATTAAAAAATGCATATTTATCCTAAGTCTGGTCATGAGAAATAGGGAGAGGAGTGTGTATTTGAGGGCATGCTGGACTGCTCACAGGGTAGATGAGACACGGAAAAAGATCAGCTAAGGAGGGCAGTGACAGGAAAAACGGGAGTTCCACTACTCCCTATCTTCTGCCTAACGCCCCCTCCCACCGATAGAAAAATTCCTAACAACTGTCAATTTTCTACCAGTTTTTAAGGTGACATAACATTACACCTCATTACTTTTATGATGACATAATTTTGCGTCTAAATTTTTTTTTTTTTTGCTATGATGGTTATATATCGACAAATACTCGAAATTTTTTTCAATTTTCCTCGATGCAGCGCATGCGCTTCCGTCCATTCGAAATACATGATGAACAGAATGTCAGTGTGTTTATGATGTATTTCAAATGGACGAAAACAGTTGATAAAAGAAAAATGAATTAGTTCTGCAGATTGATGAAATTCCAACGATGTGTAGAAAATTCGGATGAAAAGATACATTTCAAAAAAGTGTTTGTAGCTCAAGGAATTATTTTCTTCGAAATGATGGAAATATGTAACTCTGTGTATAAGTTTTGTGTTTTGAATAGTATATAAAGGAATTTAGATGCATTCTCAAGCAAAAATTATGCTTGCACCTTTTTCATGTACTGTAATATTGTTTCCTTCACTTGCTTTCCCTTTAGTGGTCGATTAATTATTTTATTAATGGTATATCCTTTGGCCATAGCCCTTTTAATTGGAGACCCATCAACTGTTTTCGCGTGGTACTTGAAGACTGAAAAAAAGATTGAAAACTAGCAGTCCGGACCGGTCCGGACCCGACCAATTCCATCATTTTAATTTACATTGCATACATTTGATTTTTTTGACGTTACAAGTTCCGATATCTGCCGTTTTCTATTTAAACTCAATATACTCACTTTGACTAACAATTAACTTACTGTAAATAACATTTAATACATGTAAAGAACTCTACAGGTATAAAATGGGTACATTAAAAATACATAAAATAAACATAAACGGAAAGACGGACTGATACTATTCGTCATGGGATGATTCTTCAGAACCATCTTTTTCCCTTGTTCCATCGAGGAAAAAATCGATCTTAACAGCTTGTAAGATGACTGTGCAATAAGTCACGCTTCACAAAACACTACTCACTGGAAGAGACGAGAAAGGTGAGAAGATTTTGCTGGGTTCCGAGGAGATATGATCCAGATATGATTCTTATGGAGTAGGTCTGGGAGAATCCCTTTGGTCACTTGCAAAAAATAAGACCACCTACCACATTTGTAGCAAATCTAAAGGAAATCCTGACTGAATTTCGACAATATCTGGACCTCATTCAAAATTTCACCTCATAAGTGACGCAACGTGTCGAAGCACTTCATGAAGCATTTACGAAGAGTTTGTCATATCTCCTTGAGGTACATTTACGTGGAAAGTAAAACTATACAGTATTTAATTTTTTGAGTGCCAAATTTAAATAACCGATAACTTTTCCATCTGCGGGTTTGCATACTATTCAGTTTGTCGTCCAGGTAGATTTCAAATTATTTAACGACATACGAATAGTGCAAGGTCAAAATAAAGATTTTGATTCGGTACAAATGTTTATGAATATCGTTAGAATAAATATAATTTTTTAGATAAGATTGAAAATTCAAGATTGAACACCGCAGTCTCCTCTCTACGATTTTGGTTAGGTATTACCACCTTCCCTCCTTAATGGTGGTATCAAGAAAAGCATTGTAGTAGAAATTGGTATGTCGACTTAAAAAAGGTTGGGAATCCCTGATCTAGAGAAACGGTGAAAAGTTAGAATACTTTTTATACTTTTAATCGATACTTTGCGGGTAAACATATCTGTCTTGGAAAGGGATTGGCAGACATGGAGTTGTATCTATTTGCTGCTGCCCTTCTGCAACAATTTACATTTCGTCCGGCAAATGACGTGAAAATTACTTACGATTTTCCGTAGAGTTCACCCTATGTCAATATTCCTAAAAACTACAAACTTGTGATTGAAAAAAGATATTAAAATATTATTAATAATTAATAATTAATTAATAACTGTATTAATAATATTTGTCATATGGACTATAAGTCTGCCAATAAACCTTTTCATTTTCATTTTCCTAAAATGACTCAATGAATAAGACCACTCCAGTGCGATTATATCGAGAAATCGCTCTTTATTCCACGTTCCATTTTTTCCATTTCCATTTTCCCAAATTTAGTAATGTATATCATACAATTCAATTATATTGCTACGGAAACTATACGCAAATAGGTCGTTATATGAACTCAATAAAATGTAGTCGTCGCATGAACTCAATGAGATTCATGAATAGCAAGCTGTTTCGGTCACTGTTTAACCTCCTTCTTAACAGCAAAGGTCATGTGATGTGGCGAAGGGAACCTATAGCTTTCCCTGGGATCCGAACCACGGGTCGCTACATCATCAGGATGCATAGGTGTTGAATACTATTTTTTTAAGGGTGGTTGGAGATGACTTCCAAGGAATGAAAATTAAATATTTCTTACATTATAATGATGAATAATGAAAAATGAATAACTCATTACTTTTCCTATTGACTAACACTAGTTTTAATTAAATATACAAGTGAAAAAATATGCAATATTTTACTTAAATGTGTTATTAAAATGTTTAGATTTTATATTAAAATTATATAAAAATATTCATTATACGATTTTTAAATTTCTTTTATTTTACACATATATATATACAGTGTATATATATATTAAATTTATTTCACGAAAGTAACACGTGAAAAATATTTATGATGGAAAAAACCACGAAGGAAAGGAAACACAGAATGGTGCTCAAGCACTTTCGTCTAATGTTCCTCAGGATGTCATTAGACGAAAGCGCTTGAGCACCATTCTGTGTTTCCTTCTTCTGCATGTGAACATAGCTTTATCTTCAGTCCAAACGTCGACTCTCTCCCTCCTAACTTGTCTTCTCTTAACTTGTATTGGATTTTAATCTAAATCGAATTTAGTGCTTTTGATCATGCAAAACAAAACCAAAACAAAAGAAAACGAAAGAAAAATGTGTTGATGAAATTTTGAAGAGAAATGAAAAAATCGATCATGTACTTCTATCAGAATAAATTGAAGTGTCTCAGGAGTCGTGAATTTATAAAACAATGATAATTCACAGGCCTGCGAATGAGAACTTTGTAAGAGTTGTTTTCTTACTAATAACTGATTTTATATAATTCAACTACGCTGATTTCGTTAAGGTGTCTATTTTTTTCTATCACGTAAGGATTTTCTGCAAACTGGAAAGGAAAAACAACAACATACATAAATATTATTTATTTCAATTTACATTAGGTACCTATTTCGCTTTGTTATACTAATTACAAATGCAAACAACTTTAAAAAGAAAGAAGACTATTAACGTCAATTACATATTGATCTTTATTTGTCATGAGTTTTCTTGTGAGACCTATGTCTTTCAGTCTCGAATGTACCCACTGTTCCTTTTCTTTTATGTAATAATTCTGGAGTATCCCGTTTCAACATCCAGCAGTAATCAGCCATCATGCTGATGTCCCACCTTCCCTGATATCTCTTCTCCATTTCTTTGATGTCTTGGTGAAACCGTTCTCCTTGTTCTTCGCTGAGTGCTCCGAGATTCTCAGGGAAGTAATCCAAGTGCGAATCTAAGAAATGTAATTTTAAACTCATATTACAACCCAACTCTTTGAACTTATTTAGTATGTTGTTCACAATGTTTTCGTAATTTTGGTCCTTCTTGTTCCCAAAAAATTTGCTAATAACATCCTTAAAAGCAATCCACGCTTCGTTTTTAAGACTGTTCATTGTTCTTTCAAAGTGTTCATCCAAAGTCAGTTTTCTAATCTGGGGACCAACGAAAATTCCTTCTTTCAATTTTGCTTCTGAAAGAGTTGGGAATTTACCACACAGATACTTAAAGCAATCTCCATCTTCGTCCAAGACCTTAACAAATTGCTTCATCAAGCCCAATTTTATGTGAAGCGGAGGTAAAAGGACTTTCTTCGTGTCAACCAAACTTTCACGTTGAATGTTTTTAGAACCAGGTGTCAGGTTGACTCTGCGTGGTCATTCTTTTTTTATCCAGTGCTGAGTTCTTGCTCGGCTATCACATTCACACAAAAAACATGGAAACTTCGTATAACCTGGTTGTTGACCTACCAACATACAAATCACTTTTAAGTCTCCACAAAGTAGCCAACCGTGTTCTTTGTATTTTACCTTAGCTAGAAGAAGCTCAAGATTTTCGTACGTTTCCTTCAAGTGAACCGAATAAGCCATAGGAACGAATGCATACAAGTTACCGTTGTGAAGGAGGCCATCTTTTAGACTGCTTTTGGAGGAATCAATGAAAAGTCTTCACTCATTTGAGGCATAGACTGCAGCGCCTAGCTTAAGTATTTGTTCCGAACCATTGTTGCAATATAATGTTATAATGTTATAATGTTTCAGACCAAAAAAGACCCAAGGATCCACTCGTGGCTGGTCTACCTACAGTAACTGTGTTCGTAATTGTGTATTGTGCATGTCCTCCCTGGTGGCGGAGGGGACCTACAATTTTACGTTGGTTCCGAACCACAAAGAACATAGAACATATGAAATTTTTATAGTGGGCACACTAGGGGCCACTTCGGCCCATCGAGGTGGCTCCACTATGTAAAAACTGCCTGTACATTGGCAACAACCAATTTTTACAAAACTAAATAATTATTTATCAATTTAAAACTAATTAATTATCAATTTAAAACTAAAGGTAGAATCTCTGAATCCAGAGGATCAAGTCATAATAGACTACTATCCACAAATATGTTTCACTCTATATCTATTTATAACCGACATGCAAATATATCAGATCCAAAGAATCCGGTCAATTTCATTACGGTATCCATTAATACCAGTACCTTGCCAACCAAAAATAAGTCACGGTCCATATCAATTGCGGACCAAGTCACAATATTGAATTTTCTTGAGAAAAATATTGGATGAATTCTTTTTCTCGATTTCTGTACCAGTAAAATGACGTCACGTGAGAAAGCAAGTTCTTTGAATGAAGTCTGGATCCCAAAATCTCTGAAGAATCCTTCGGGAGACACAAATCTCTTACCAAATCATTAAGTTCACTTTGTGTAAACAACTGGGGTTCATCAGATGTTTCGGTTTGAAATTAATCAATATCATCGTTTCCATCGTCATCAGACACCGAATCAGATGAAGTTGTATCAAGAGTATTTGGTTTAGTAGGTACCAGTATACCAGGTCCATGAGCAACAGGTCTTATAGCAGACTGAAAGTTTGGATAAGAAATAGCCTTTTTATTTTTAGTATTGTAGCCTTCCACGTTACATGAACAAAAATAGTAGTCATTGCTGCGATTTCTAGGCTCACGCCAGACAATTTGAATCCCAAAAGGTAAAGAATCCTTTTTACCTTTACTCCACAGTCTAAGTTGTTCAACACAAGTACTGCAAACTTTATGTGGAACCCATGATTTGTCTTGATCCCCAAGTTTCATTCCGAATTACGCATAATATGCTTTCTTGACGAAGTCTGTAATGTCTCGCCTTTGTTTTTTCACAGTAAATTTTCCACAAATATAACAGAAAATGTTTGGGCTATCTACACACTCTCTGGTTGACATAGCGACAAATAAACAAATTTGAAAAGAGGAATATAGTCACCGCGCACCTTTGAATAATAAAGAACTCTAACCTCGCACGCACTAGACAGACTGACTCATCTTGTGGCTTGTCAATCACTTATATACTAGTTGGTGCGTTTCTCGAATGTTCTAGAAGACGTTATGACGTCACTTCTGATCTGGAAGCATTTGTAGACAGTAGTTTTTAATCAAAATTTAAATGAGTAATTTTTAATGAAAATTACATATGTAATATGAAATATGACATTTTGTGAAAAATCTGTACGTGATGGCAAAAAATTAATATTATTTTCGGAATCAGCGTGCAAAACTTACTATATAATTGATAAAATATTTCGGACAACAAAACCATCGCAGGCCTGGAATAATCGATCATTATTTATCATTATTTGTCGAAGGGGGACACAAATAAAGCAAAGGATACTGTAGGAAAAGGGCGCAAGCATAATTTCTGCTTGGATGCATCTAAATTTCTTTATATACTACTCAAAACGTATCATACACACACAGAGTTCCATATTTATACCACTTCACAGAAAATAATTCCATCAGCCACAGACGTTTTTTTGAAGTACAACTTTCCATCCAAGTTTACTCCACATTGATGGAATTTCATCACTCTGCAGAACTAATTCATCTTTGTTGTATCAACTGTTTGCAGCCATTGGAAATACTGTACATTATAAACAGACTGAGAGAAAAGATACAGGCAATATATATATATATATATATATATATATATATATATATATGTGTGTGTGTGTGTGTGTGTGTGTGTGTGTGTGTGTGTGTGTGTCTATTACTACCTTGTGCTGTACGGACTTTTTGTTCCCGCGCTCTATTTACATCAAAATATGATAATTAGTGATTGTCAATTCGGCGGTTAATGCTATCTACTGTATACCTCTATCTATACCTCTATGCCTCCTCCTTCAAAGAGAGCACGCAGCACCAGACTTTCTACACTTTCTCATCCCTTTTCTGTCCAACTCTCTAACGCAAGGATTAATCGATATTTTCACTCTTTCATTTACTCAATCGGTCAACTCTGGAACAATCTTCCTCAATCCATCTTTCCTCCTGCCTATGACTTCCTCCTTCAAACGCAGAGTGTCTAGGCATCTCGAAAACCCCCAGATCTTGATTTTTGCTCTCTTCTTCTTCTATGGAGGGGCGCTTTTGTGGGCGTTCGCCCTTGGTCCCTCTTTCCTGCGTAAAAAAATATACCAGTATGTGTATAAAGTGTCAGTAAATACGTAAAAATAATTTATTCAGTGAAGTCCTGTGCCATACCGAGTGTACACAGAAAACTAACATGAATTAAAAATAAGTGAAATGAAATAAGGGCTTCAGTGAATTACGAGTTGGGAAGAGGAAAAAGGTCATAAAACCGAGTAGGATCCGATTTCGCAGACGAAATTAAATTAGAACAACGGAAAGGAGAGAGAAGAAATAAAAAAATATCGCCAAAAATACGAAAAAATTTGTAAATTGTTCTAAATCCAAATGCGAAAATGAAGCGGACAAGACAACTGGCTTAAAATGTATTTTGTGCAATACATTTAAGCACTACGAATGCATAAACTTAGGTAAATAGGACAGAAAAATGAAGAATAGAACGAATAACAAAATCGTTGGCATTTATGGCTTCGTATGTAGGGAAAGGGCGCAAGCATAATTTCTGCTTGGATGCATCTAAATTTCTTTATATACTACTCAAAACGTATCATCTCAATATGGACTGCCTTTGTTTTCATATTAAGGGTACACAGAGAAGAGAAAGAGGAAAAACATCTCAAGCCCCAAGTAAAAGTGACATAATCAACGAAAGGCATTTTTTTTAGAAGAAATGGGAATGATAAAAGAACAACTGTCATTCTTAACGAGAAAAGACCGGACTTCGCAGATATTTGCACACCAACAATACATGAAATATCCACCTGCTCAATACCACCGACATTTAACTCAGCAACCACAATGGCACTAAGGGCTACATCCCCAGGATTCTCAAGTGCAACGGACCACTCAATAATACCGACGAGGAACCGACCACATCGACCGAATACCGACCAACATCAACTCTACCAAACACCAAGACTATTAAACCTCTAAATTTACTATATACAAACATACAAAGTCTGTATACTGACAAAACAGATTGTAAATTGCAATATCTACAAATTTTAACTCTGGAAACCGACACAGATATTATGTGCTGAACGGAAACACACTTGCATGAATGCGAAAAAGGATGTGAAAATTACATACATTGCATCCACAAACTGACTAAATTTATTTTTACCAGTAATTTTAGCATTAGTTCCTTTAATAAACATAAGGAAAGGCGTCTCGATGCCCTCGTCTCCAACCCAATTTATTGTTAATGGTTGTTAATGCCACATATTTTGGCAGCTCCGTTCCCAACTTAAATTGCAGTCGACGAGCATCGTGGTATCACTGTAGTTGCCACACATCACTACCTGCAAGCAAACCAACTACAGCGGTGGTTCCCAACCTTTTTTTGCTGCGACCCTAAACTGGCCACCAACAGGACCTCCCGACCCTCAGGCTTATGATAAAATTTCAGAGCTGGGCACCGCAAACTCAAAATCACTTCCGCAATCGCAAATCCGCAAACTCAAACCTTACCTTCCGCAACCGCAAATCCGCAAACTGCTTGCCATTTTTGGTGCCGCAAACGCAAATCCGCAAACGCAAACCATATTTCCAATTTTTACAGTGCTGGGCACTTCCGCAAACACTTCCGCAAACACTTCCGCAAACCGCAAATTCCGCAATCGCAATTTTAACTATAAAAAGTATCCAAAACATTAAAGAGGTATAAAAAGTTTTTATATTTTTTTAATGTTTAATGTTTTAGCCTTGTTTTTATTAAAAAAAGGCTAAATAATTTATTACAATAAATCACTATTCTAGAAGAAATAAAAATACTACATATATTGATATATTATATTGAACAAAAACACCTCCTGCAAGTAAATAGTAAATAAATTAAATAATAAATTTAATCATTTGAATTTCATAAATTTTGAGACTTAGACACGTTGGCGGCCAGTGACAGCAGCGTCACAGCACTAGCGGGCTTGGCCAGTGGCCACGTGGGAAATTTGCGGAAAGATTTGCGTTTGCGGTCTTAGTTCCGCAACGCAAATTCACTAATTTGCGATGACTTTGCCGCAAACGCAAATCCGCAAACGAAAAACATACTTCCGCAATTGCGGAATTTGCGGTTTGCGGAAGTGTTTGCGGAAGTGCCCAGCTCTGTAAAATTTAAATATGTATATAAATATGAATTAAATTAAGAAATAGTGAATATAGTGACCCTTTGTGACTCTACTTGAGGACCCCCGCGACCTTGATTTTGGTTGTGACCCGAGGTTGGGAACCACTGAACTAAAGCCTCAATCCTCAATTTATTTTTAGATGTGAACATTTATCTTAGTTTGAATTTAATCTTGAAATTTTCGTAAGTTGAAAGTTTTAAATTTAACTTTCTGCCATGTACTTGTCAAACTAGTTCTTTGCCAGTTTTTTTTTTTTTTTTTTTTTTTTTTTTAAGTCACTGATGATGGAAGATTGACTTCCAAAACGTCTGGGCATTAAATCTTTATAATGCCAACGTGGGCGTTGATTATTATCGTCATCCTTTTGTGTGTATATATATATATATATATATATATATATATATAAGTTTAGTGTACAGCATATAAATTTATCTTACGCGAAAACAAGTGACATTAAAGGCATCAGGTTTTAATTCTGTTCATGGAATTTATGGTTTAAAAAGTTTGTATATTATTTGTCGGATAAAAGCATCAAATTTATCAGTGACACCAGTTATTTATAGTCTGAAGCCACCAACTCAGCTTAAACTTATAGAAGGTTTTGAGTAACAGTTTTTTATTATTAATAATTAATAATGATGATAAAATAATTAAACGGCAGATGTAAAAATATAATTTTAATTTGTTTTAATAGTAAGAACTAATTTACAGAATTAAGTAGATTTAAAAATATGAAGAGTGAGCAGGAATTAGAGCTTAATACTTCGTTGATCAGCTTAATAAACAGGAAATTAAATCACTGAATTAAGGGAAGGACTAAATTACAGTGACATACAGTAAGTAGCATTTTGCTGAGTTTCTAATTTAATGCAATAGATGTTTTTATATACATGCTTGAAAGGTTTGAGCCTGAGTACCCACAAAAGCCTGGCGTCGCCCCTGATATATAATATATATATATATGATTGATATTATGAAAATGAAAAAGTTTATTGGCAGATAAATACAATAAAAACAATAAATACAAGTTTATTGGCAGATTAATACAATGACAGTTCACATACTAAGGATAGAAATATATACAATTGATTAGAAATAATACTGTAATGTCGAAGTTAAGTGGAGCTACAGACAGACGTTTTCGCACCAAAAATTCCATAGCTTAGACTTAGAGGACAAATGGCAGGACTCATAGATAGCTTGGATAATCGGGTTGGTTGATTTTTTAATTCTTTGCATTAGACTGTATTGAGCAAGTCTTGTTACCTCCGGGAAGCTCGGGACATTGCGGGTAGCAAACATACAGTGTATATATATATAATATATATATATATATATATATATATATATATATATATATATATACATTCAACTGCAAAGAACACGCAGTATAAATAACGTAAAGAACGACGCTTGTATAGGAGATATTCCGCGCAAGACGAGAGAGAGAGAACGAAACAAATGAAAAAATGAGGTAACCACCCGGGAATCGAACCCGGGATCTTCAGATTGCCGGTCAGATGCGATACCATTACACCATGGGCCTCACTCTTCCAAATGCCGTAATTCTTCTACATACTCGCAGAAACCAATGCCCCAAGGGGGCACCTCCCGCATGCCGTAACATTATATACATTCAACTGCAAAGAACACGCAGTATAAATAACGTAAAGAACGACGCTTGTATAGGAGATATTCCGCGCAAGACGAGAGAGAGAGAACGAAACAAATAAAAAAATGAGGTAACCACTCGGGAATCGAACCCGGGATCTTCCGATTGCCGGTCAGATGCGATACCATTACACCATGGGCCTCACTCTTCCAAATGCCGTAATTCTTCTACATACTCGCAGAAACCAATGCCTCAAGGGGGCACCTTCCGCATGCCGTAACATTATATACATTCAACTGCAAACAACACGCAGTATAAATAACGTACAGAACGTCGCTTGTATAGGAGATATTCCGCGCAAGACGAGAGAGAGAGAACGAAACAAATGAAAAAATGAGGTAACCACCCGGGAATCGAACCCGGGATCTTCCGATTGCCGGTCAGATGCGATACCATTACACCATGGGCCTCACTCTTCCAAATGCCGTAATTCTTCTACATACTCGCAGAAACCAATGCCCCAAGGGGGCACCTCCCGCATGCCGTCGTTCTTTACGTCGTTCTTTACGATATATATATATATATATGATACACACAGACCGTGCATGGAACAAGGAACTCTTCTGGGATAATTAAATCCACTGTAATCCGAATAAGTAATGGTATTTGTCATTTACCATTACTTATTCGGACTATAGTGGATTTAATTACCCCAGAAGAGTTCCTTGTTCCATGCACGGTCTGTGTGTATCATAAAAAAACTCAGGGGACCATTCTGAGTTCATTCCCATATATATATACAGGGTGGGCCGTACGTTTCCATACATAGGAAAAATAAACATTTTTTTATGGACAACCATTTTTATTTATATAATATGCTCTACATGGTTGCCATTGTTTTGAAAACACATTTCAATTCGTGTTCCCCACTGTTGATGAACACGCATTAGCACAGTTGACGTTATGCTTGTAATGGCGTTGGTGATACGTTCCTTTAGATCAGTGGTTCCCAAACTTTACTAACTGTCGGAACCCTTACAGACTTGTTTTTATTTCGCGGAACCCCAACTCCATATATATATATATATATGAATAGAAACGACATAAGTATTAAGGAACGTTTCTGCACACGAGGAAGAGAAATCACGAATAAATGAAAAATGAGGCGAACCGCCCGGGAATCGAACCCAGGGCCTTCCAATTGCCGGTTGGATGCGCTACCATTACACTACGGACCTCGATCATTCACAAATCGAAATTCTCCTACATAGGGCAGAAACCAATGCCCTTAATACTTATGTCGTTTCTATTCATTTATATACTGCGTGGTCATTGCAGGGTTAAATGCATATATATATATATATATATATATATATATATATATATATATATATATATATATATATATATATATATTAGACTTAGAGCTGTAAAATATTTATTGAGCAACAAAACTTACAGATTTTAGTGATGAACACAATGCAAATTTTTACACTGAAAACACTTGAGTAAATAAAGCCTATCAGAAATTAACTTGACAGTGCATCACGCCAACGGCTATAGTTATACTGAGTGGTTCACAATTATTTACGAAACAAGTACACATCAAATCAACTGGTAACTTAGAAAATTTTAATTTTAGCGAAAACATATTGCTCAAAATTAATTACAGTTAAATTCTCTCGAGTAAAATATATATTTAAAATTTGTCATAAATAATATGACAGAATTTATATGATATTTATTTTAAAACAGTACTAATCAGTGGTGTAGTCTGGGGGTAACGCAAGGTAACGGCGTTCCCCACTGGTTTTATTTTACTTATATTTTTTATATTTTTTGCTGCTTCTACTGAACATTTTTGTAATACATACTCTTTCTAACTATATTTCTTTCCTAACCCCTTCAATTTCAACGTGTTTTGGGGAATGTACATAAAATGCAAAAACGCTGTAGAGTTTTATAGAAACGCTATGTAAGAAAAATTGTTGTTGCGTTACCCCACTGAAGAAATTACGACTACACCACTGGTACTAATAGAACCAGTCTTTTATAAAATCGTTAAAATTAAAATCTGCCAAATTACACTTTCAGTAGCCGAGTAGCGAAAATTTATTTACATATACTTAGCAGATTTTAATTTTAGCGAAAAATATTTAGCGATCCCAAATCCACGATGGTGCCATTTCAAGTCAGAATAAGAATATAAAATATTATTTAACAAAAAGCCACAAGGTAAAATTATGTATAAATATTAGGACCTTAATTAGACCTTAATGTTAAGACCTGATTAGACCGATTAGAAAACGTGTCACGGAACCCGTGTTAAGCCTCTGTGGAACCCCAGGGTTCCGCGGAACACAGTTTGGGAACCACTGCTTTAGATGATTTATGTCTCGTATCTTTTCCTGATACACCATGGCCTTCAAGTGCCCCCAAAGATAGAAATCAAGGGGGGTGAGATCTGGGGATCTGGGAGGCCATTCCACAGGACCACGCCGACCAATCCAAGCATCCGGAAACTGCTGATCCAAATACCGACGCACGTATTTAAATTTTCCTATGTATGGAAACTTACGGCCCACCCTGTATATATATATATATATATATATATATATATATATATATATACATATGTTAAACACAGACCGTGCATGGAACAAGGAACTCTTCTGGGAAAATTAAATCCACTATAGTCCGAATAAGTAATGGTAAATGACAAATACCATAGTTTTTCTTTTTCATGATGCTAGCCCGACGTGGGCAACGGGTCTCTCGCAAAGAGGTCCCATAAATATAGCTTCCCTCACCAGCTATCTGCAAAGCAGACAGGATCCAGCTTTGGGACATGGATCTAGGGTTTAAAGCAAGCCTAGTCTGTAGTGATCGTCTTTATTAATTTACTTCTCTTCATGATTTACGCTTCTTTCTACTTTACTATATCTCTATTTATTCTCTATCGGCTCTTTATTTCATTTATCACTTTGTTTCTCTACACTCTTTTTTGCCGTATCGTATAAATATCATGGTAGCGCGCCTAGACCTGACTCAAAGTTCGTTACAAAACAAAGGGGGAAGGGGGGGGTATATTAATACTCCTTTTTAACACTTATGAACGCTTTATTAATTTCGAAAATGGTTTAGTTAAGTTAGGGGTATGCGAGTATGAAATTCTATTATAATAATTTAGGTCGGAGAGGGACACACACACTAATTTATTCTACGTTACATTTCGTCAACCTACGCGTAACGCGTTGCCTCAAGACTCACTCCCTTATGGGTAGCCGGCTCCTTGTGTTCCCCTGTCCAGGACTACCAACTTTACCCATTTTAAACAATTTACAATCTAACAAACATGCTTTATCGTAATCATCACAATTTTTAGTAAATTTATATTAAACATTTTAATAATTAATCAAACAGAAATCAATATTCTTAACTGAGCATTACTACAAGTCCCACTACATTCAGAACCTCTATATAAGTAAAAGACTCGTTGCATTCACGTCGGATTGAATAAATCAAAGAAAAAGGGGTAACTATTGTATTTTTAGCCAAAAAAAAACAAAACTTAAACCTCAACCGGGACATTGAGCGTCCACTTTTCAAGGCACGTAACACGTCCGTTTAATATACACAAACTCAGAATGGTCCCCTGAGAAACTTATATGTTAAACACAGACCGTGCATGGAACAAGGAACTCTTCTGGGAAAATTAAATCCACTATAGTCCGAATAAGTAATGGTAAATGACAAATACCATAGTTTTTCTTTTCATGATGCTAGCCCGACGTGGGCAAGGGTCTCTCGCAAAGAGGTCCCATAAATATAGCTTCCCTCACCAGCTATCTGCAAAGCGACAGGATCCAGCTTTGGGACATGGATCTAGGGTTTAAAACAAGCCTAGTCCCACTACATTCAGAACCTCTATATAAGTAAAAGACTCGTTGCATTCACGTCGGATTGAATAAATCAAAGAAAAGGGTAAAAATACAATAGTTACCCCTTTTTCTTTGATTTATTCAATCCGACGTGAATGCAACGAGTCTTTTACTTATATAGAGGTTCTGAATGTAGTGGGACTAGGCTTGCTTTAAACCCTAGATCCATGTCCCAAAGCTGGATCCTGTCTGCTTTGCAGATAGCTGGTGAGGGAAGCTATATTTATGGGACCTCTTTGAGAGAGACCCGTTGCCCACGTCGGGCTAGCATCATGAAAAAGAAAAACTATGGTATTTGTCATTTACCATTACTTATTCGGACTATAGTGAATTTAATTTTCTCAGAAGAGTTCCTTGTTCCATGCACGGTCTGTGTTTAACATATAAGTTTCTCGGGGACCATTCTGAGTTTGTATATATATATAATATATAATATATATATATATAATATATATATATTAGGGTGATTCAAAAAATCAAAGTTTTTTTTTTTAATTGTTCAACCTGTATTTTTGTTCCCTATGACAAAAGTAGTGTATGCCAAATTTGGTGAATTTTAAATAAAATTTATTATGTGCTACCAGGCGTCAAAGTTTCCCTCTTTTTCAATTTGTTTGTTTTTACAACTTATGATTTTATGTTTAATTGTTTATATTTCAGAATTTTTAATTAATGGTTTATATACTAGCTTGCTTTTAATTGTTGCTTGGAACTCGTAATTTTGATACCAATTAATCGATTATGGAAGCTAGGCCTAACTCACCATCACCTAGTTGCTCATTTGGGAGAAGTTCTACAAGAAAAGAACTGAAGTATGGCTAATTGGGCAGCCCTCTGCAGTACTAAAAACATCCGTATTACCATCAGAGAAGGAAATGATGGCCCTCTTCATGCACTACAGAAATATTAAAAAGCAAGACATTAGAGAATCATGCTGCTCTACTGCAGATGATGTGCTAGCAGTTTGGAAAAAAGCAGGAATACCAGCAAAAAAAGAATACATGTAGTAGATAAAATTCAAGGAATACTGAAGGAATGACAGCTGCTTAAGAAAAACAAAGCAAACAAATTGAAAAGATCACAAAATTTAAATAATAAAGAAGAAAAATGGAAAGATAAACTGGAAAACTTATTTGACATTGCTCATGAGAATGCTATGCAGCTTATAAAAATAGAAGATGATAAAAAATTCTTGAAAATGCAACGTGAGAAAGAACGTCATGGAAAAATGGGTACCATTGATAAGGCTGTTGCTAAAAAAGAGCAAAGAGCAGCAGAAAAGCAACAACGTTATGAAAAGAGGAAAGCAGAAGAAGAGATCAAAAGAAAGAAGAATGAAGAGGCTGTCATACGGTATCAGGACAAAATCCCCCCGTGGACAAAATCCCCTCGCGGACAAAATCCCCCATGGACAAAATCCCCCCGGACACAACCCCCCCCCCCCCCGGACACAATCCCCCCGCGGACAAAATCCCCCTAAGGCTTTATTAAAAAAAGAAGAATACGACTGACTTTATTAAAGAAGAAAAATTAAAAACACAATAAGAATAAGAATAAGAATAAGAAAAGAGGCTTCGTGAAATTTAAGTTTAGACATAAATTTAGTTTATTTTCCATCTCCAGAGGTGTTGGAAGTTATTTAACCCTTAGTGATGGAGTTTATTAAAAGCAATAAAGGTCAAACAAAACTACTGTGTGACGGATTTATTTATGTTAAGCAGAAAAACTTGGCAAATGGTGTTATATCTTACGAGTGTGACCGTCGACGTTCTCAAGCAACATGCAAAGCTAAAGTTAAAGTGTTGAATAACGAAATAATTGAAAAGGTGCATCAACACACCCACGCACCGGATAATCCGCGATGTGAGGCTACAAAGGTAGCCCAAGCAATTAAAAAGCGTGCCTATGAAACTCAAGAAACTACTCAGCAAATTATTACACAAACTTGCTCTGCTCAAGCGGAAGAAGTAGTTGCTAAACTTCCTCCCCTTCACCACCTTCGTCGTAATGTTAGACGTTATAAACAGTTGAATGAAAATAGCATGCCTTTGCCAACTTCTGCCGAAGCTCTAGTTATACCGGAAAATTTAGCCAAGACTACAGATGGAGAAAATTTTGTATTACACGATTCTTCAACAGACGGTAAAAAAAATAATTATTTTTGGTACTCTCAAAACCTTAGATTTTTTAGCAAATTCACAGCATTTGTTCTTTGATGGAACGTTCAAGGTAGTTCCTGAAATTTTCACTCAGTTATACACAATACATGCTTTAACAGATCCTCACACAATACCCTGCATTTATGCACTCCTTCCTGATAAGACTCAAGGAACATATAACAAATTTTTGCAAGTAGTACGCAATTTAAAAGATTTCACCATTAGGAGTGCAATGATTGATTTTGAAAAGGCAATGCTAAATTCTTTGAGAAAAAACTTTGCAGAACTTGAAGTGAAAGGGTGCTTTTTCCATTTATGTCAGAATATTTATCGAAAAATACAGGAACACGGATTACAGAAAAAATATCAAGATGACAATGATTTTGCCTTAAAAATTCGAATGATACCTGCTCTAGCTTTTGTGCCTCCAGAAAAAGTTGTTGATGCTTTTGAACAATTATACGATTTTATACCAGTGGAAGGTTTGCCAATTCTCGATTATTTTGAAGATAATTATATTGGAAGGCCATGCCGACGAGGACGAAGAGAACCCACTTTTAGCATTTCTATTTGGAATATGTACTCAAGAACAATTACAGAACTTCCACGTACAAATAACTCTGTCGAAGGCTGGCATAGACGCTTTGCATCTCTAACAGGATGCTCGCATCCAAACATATGGAAATTTTTAAAAGTTTTAGGGCAAGAAATAAGCTACCAACAGGCATTTATTTCTCAAATTATCGCTGGCTTGCCGACAGAACCGCAAAGGAAGAAGTATAAGTCTTCTTCTTCTCGCATTTTGAAAATTGTACAAGACTATAACAACAGGTCTATTTTTGATTTTCTTAAGGGAATTGCTTTTAATTTGTCTTTTTAAATTTTGAATTTTGTTTGACTTTGTGTTTTTAATTTTTCTTCTTCAATAAAGTCAGTCGTATTCTTATTTGTTTGCCCGGTTAGGTAATTGTACGCCCTTGACGATTGGTTAGGTTAAGTCGTGATATTTTTGTTAAAACTTTAATAAAGTCAGTCGTATTCTTATTTTTTTAATAAAGCCTTAGGGGGATTTTGTCCGCGGGGGATTGTGTCCGGGGGGGTTGTGTCCGGGGGGATTTTGTCCGCGAGGGATTTTGTCCACGAGGGGATTTTGTCCACGGGGGGGATTTTGTCCTAGAAGCCTGTCATACTCACCAGTACATCATCAGAATCAGAAGAGAGTAAAAGTGATGAATCTGGTTTCTGTGCTGCACAACCTTCAACATGGAAAAGTAAGGTTGGCAAACGTAGAAAATTGTTTGACGATAAATTATTAGGAAGTCTTGATGTTGCAAAATTGAGTGACAGAAATGCGTCTCTTTTTAATGCAAACAATCAGACATCGCTTGAATGGGACATCTGCGAACAAATAAAATGCATGTGTTTCAATACAACGGCAGCCAATACTGGTCCTAGAAATGGTGCAGCTATTCTTCTAGAACAAAAATTCGACAACGATTTATTGTGGCTGGCATGTCGACACCATATATTTGAAATTATGCTGGAAGCTGTTGTTTCAAAGTCTTTATCACCATCTTCTGGCCCAGATATAGTCCTTTTTAAGAAGTTCAGAGAAAAATGGTCAAACATTAATAAGGAGGACTACGAAAGAGCATTATCAGATCCAGATATCTATGAAAATATTCATGACATCAAAGATGACATAATTTATTTGCAACAAATCAACTAGATACATTCCAACCAAGAGACGATTACCTAGAACTATTGCAGTTAACAATTATTTTTTGGGAGGTGAACCAAACGGTGGAATCAAATTTAAACATCCAGCGGGACTTCATCGGGCTAGGTGGATGGCCAAAATTACATATTCATTAAAATTTTTATGTTCAAATCTCAGTTCAAAATTTCAGTAAAAGACAAAAAAGGACTAAAAGACATCTGTCTATTTGCTACTCGGTTATATGTAAAGGCATGGTTTACAGCTCCTGTGCCATCTTGCGCTCCTCGTCTTGCTCTGGTAATTATTACGAATCTTGTAGTCTCAAACCAAATATGACACAATTGCATTTGTTGCTATTAAAAAACTGTTAGGTCACCTCTGGTACCTATCAGAAGAACTGGTAGCCTTGGCCTTTTATGATGATGAAGTGCCTACTGAAACGAAAAACAAAATTGTAAAGGCCTTGCAAAATACAACAGAAACTCTTCCTGCAAAACGGGCTTTTCTAGATCCTGCACTTATTCCAACGAAGAAATTAGAAGATTTTGTCATCAAATACTCAAAGATTCTTTACAATAACAGAATTTAGTTCAAAATTTTTACTCAAAGATGCTAAAGAATGGCATAATGATGAAGAGTATAACTCCGCTAAGAAATCTATCAAACAGTGGAAAGTCGTGAATGATATAGCAAAAAGAGGAGTAAAATTAATGGATGAATATAATAAAATACTAACACATGACGAAGACCATAAACAATTCTTGCTACAAGTAGTGAAAAACTACAGGGCTGTTTACCCTGATACAAAGAAAGAAACATTGATGAAGTAAGGACAGCTAATGTCTCAAATATCATGCTAGTTTAATTATGCATGCTTGTGGTTATGGTAGGACCTACGGGGGAGCTTTCCACATTAAAAAAAAGCAATGCGCCTTGTACTGTACCCCCTGGGTGGTGTGGAAAAATTTGACAATTTGAGTCGTTCTGTCAATTTTTAATTGCTGGTAGCAACCCCTAAAAATTAAAAATTTGCTAAAATATTTTAGGATAGTTGGTTTTATGCTGAAATGAACCATTTAAAGGGTTGAACACATTAAAATATATATAAAAAAAAATTTTACCCCCATATTTGAATCACCCTAATATATATATATATATATATATATATATATATATATTATATATATATTATATATATATATATAATATTATATATATATATATATATATAATTGAAGAGTTAAAGACTGGCTCTGCGTCAGGGGTAGATGACTTATCGAATGAGCACTTAAAATATGCAAATGACGTAGTATGTCTGCATATATCATTGCTCCTATCAGCCATGCTTGCTCATAGCTATATCCCTGCAGAGTTCATGAGGGTATACATCTTGCCCCTGGTCAAAAATAAGTATGGAGACATTCTGTCCAGCAATAATTACAGGCCTATTGCTGTCGCTTCCTGCTTCTCGAAACTACTAGAAAAACTGTTGTTACTCCGATTAAATGATTTCCTATGGACATCTCCTAATCAGTTTGGCTTTAAAAGGTCCCACTCAACTGACCTGTGTATCTATGTACTTAAAGAAACAATATCTAAATACATTGACTGTAATTCAACTATTTATAGCTGTTTCCTTGATATAAGTAAGGCATATGATAGGGTGAATCACAATATTTTATTTGCAAAACTAGAAGACAGGAAGGTTCCTATGTACATATTAAAGTTATTGAAATTTTGGTATTCCCACCAATCTTTCACTGTTAGGTGGGGCAATGTACTATCCGAGTGTTTTGGCTCCTCTTGTGGGGTAAGACAAAGCTCCTTGCTCTCCCCTATGCTGTTTAATGTGTATATTGACGGATTAATTGCTTCACTTAATGAGGCAATAGTGGGATGTTGTATAGATAACACAAGGATAAATAATTTAGTTTATGCCGATGATATGGTGTTAATAAGTCCCTCTGTTAAAGGTCTGGATCGGCTACTAAACGTCTGCGAAGTGTATTCGCAGAAACATGATATTCTTTTTAATATTACAAAAACTAAGGTTATGCATTTTCATCCTAAAAGCTGTAATCAGCCAGCTGATATAAGGTTTAAACTGAATGGTGAAGTAATTGAGGAAATACAAGAGTTTAAGTATTTGTGTCAAACTATTACCAGCTCCTTGAGTGATGACTCGGATATAAGAAAACAATCTCGAAGCGAAAGCGAATATGACCATAAGGAACTTTAGATTCTGTACAAGTGAAGCTAAAGACACTCTTTCGTACTTTCTGCAGTAATATATACGGACAGCAACTGTGGGTGAATTATAAAAAAGGTTCTGGCAGAACCCTAAATTTGCTGTACAACAGGTCTTTTAGACTCTTACATAAATTACCCCCGAGATGCTCAGCTTCGCAAATGTTTGCTACCAGCAATGTCCCGAGCTTCCCGGAGGTAACAAGACGTGCTCAAGACAGTCTAATGCAAAGAATTAAAAAATCAACCAACCCGATCATCCAAGCTATCCATGAGTCCTCTCATTTATCCTCTAAGCTATGGACTTCTTGGTACGAAAACGTCTGTCTGTAGTTCCACTTAACTTCGACAGTGCAGTATTATTTCTAATCAATTGTATATATTTCTATCCTTAGTATATGAACTGTCATTGTATTATAATATTTTTCATATGGACTATAATCTGCCAATAAACCTTTTTCATTTTCATTTTCATTTTCATTTATAATAAGTAATAGTAAAAGTAAAAACACGTTATTAGCGGACAGTTTAAAATTCACGGTATAAGTTTTGATATTTCATGTATCATCTTCCAGCTATACCATGAGAGAGTTTAAGACAAGTGGAATCCTTAAATACTAAGGAGGTAGAGGCATGGCTTGTTATGACGTTCCTAATCACTGGATTAAATCCATAATTTCCTTTTGATAGGTGGAAGCTTGGAAGAAAGTTAATTAACTTGTAATGTAAATATTAATAACCTTTTTTATTTTAAGGTGCTTTTCTTTTATTCAATTATTGAAAATGTGCTTATTACGCTATCTCGCAATCATATATAAAGGTCTATAGATGTATTGAAGCTTTAGATACTTTAACCACCATAACTTTTTTCTTTCTTCTCCATGACCAAAACCCCCACCTCAAACCATTTACTTACATTAGTTGCAAATTTTTATTTTTACTTCAAACACAGTGAACAGAAGTTTAGATTTAATGAGTCCCACCAAACAATATAAGTGTTCTATCTAGTTTAATACATGTATTAATCATGCGTGAAAATTATCGTTAGCTATGGTATGTACAGTATTCTTAACCATCATCTAGCATCATCTGGCACACTGATATTTTATTTTAGTGTTTGCTGAGAAAAATGAATATCATGATACAAATTGTGCCAGGTTTCTCTCACCGCCCCATTTTTGCATGAATACCATAGGCGTACGAGCCGGGGAAGCTGGGGGACTGAGGGGGGGGCCTGAATTCGGGCAAACTGGCTTTGCATTCGGGCAAAATGAAAAAAATAATAGCTTGGAAAAGTTGGAGAAATGCTAGCCTTATATCATATTATAAATTCAGGATCAGAAAGTTATAAGATAATTTTATATTTTTATTTATTAGCTGTTATTAAGTACTTATTAAGCTGTTATTAGTACTTATAGGCTATTTTTTATTCCAAATTTAACCTAGATTTTACTATGGTATATAGCCCAAATAGAGGCTATAAGACTTTACAAATACTCTTTCTAAGATTTTCATAATTTTAGTTTGTAAATAGCAACAAATTGAAATTACTTATTTCGAGAATTTTCCCTTATGCAGGAAATGGCTTTATGTTTCCATTGTTATACTGATATGTTTTCTTTAATTTCTCAAAAGATATGTTGTTTCAACTTTCATTTTACATTGTGAGCACAGTAGGTGCTACTAAATTTATTTAAGTTGTGTTGGCTCACACGTTTTATTATCTTTCTTCTGCATGAATAAAATATTTGATATAGTCTTATGCCCTATTAATCAAAATGAACTAAGTATCGGTAGGGATTACAATACATCATGGAAGTTGCATAAAAAAAGAAAAATCATACAATTAATTTTGCAAAGCATGACACGTATCCTTTGGTAATGTTAGTGCTTCTAATGGCCTGTTGGAGTGAGGGAGCCTGAGCCTGTGATGATCCTAATTTCCTATAACCTCCATTCGTGTCATCATGAAACCAAAATTATAAATTTTTATAACTTTAATATATTATTTTGCGTCATTCCCAAATTTAAGTATTCTTGCCTAAGTCGTACTGTATATTTGTACACATCGTGCCTTCTGACTCCCCAGGCACCACAGTTCGCCTGACAGCCAGCTGCAGTAGTTGTTCCCCAGCTACAGCATCCAGAGGTAAGGAGCTAGTGAGCATGCTATGAGAAATGAGATAAAAAATATTCTATTACACTTGTTACAATGTACATTTGACTGACGTGAGTAAACCGAGTAAATATGTATTGTTTTTCCTTACGCAATTAAAATTCACTGAGATTTGTTTGAGTTCTTGTTCTTATTTTTCGGTTAATAATTCACCTATAGAAGAGCAGAGATGGAATCAGCATCCCACACATCAGTGTCTCCACAGCGGAAACAACATCCTTCTTCACATCAAGCTAGCAACATTCCCTCTTGCAGCAACTCTACACCAACAGCTTTCCATGCAGCAGCATCTACGCTTTCACGTTCCCCATGCTATTCAGCAAAGAAAAAATTTGTGCAAGGCATTCTGAGCAACATTGTATGTTTGGAACTCCTGAGAAGTTGCCTCATAATCTTTTGCCAATTAATTTACAAGTGGTTGGTACTTACTCTATCTCAAAGAAAAGGAAACTGCAGCTAACAAGCCAATCATCAGACAAATAACTCAGGAGCTACCAAAACTCTGGCAGCAAGCTTCAATCCCCACAGTCAGGAAAAAGCTGTGTTTCAAAAAGTACCAAGATTCAAAGAAAGAGGAGCAACGTTGAGTAGATCAAAAACATCAGTGAAACTAAAAAATGAATTATGAATAGTCTCAGTAATTTGTTTCTTCGTTTTCTTTTTGTTTTTTCCCTTCTACTCCAGTTGGAGAGAGTTTCTTACTTCTGGGGTTAAACTTTAACCCTAAGAATTTTTAGGTACAGCCTAGTACTAGGCGTAAGATAGAGGTGCTGTATCGTCGTATCTCCCCTACAATTTCTTCAGATATTATACTTATGGGCAGTTGGTCAAGGAACTCCACTGTAGATTTCCTTACTGCTCCTGTCGCTCCCACCACTATTGGGATGATCTCAGGTTCTACATTCCAAATTCTCAATTCATGTTTGAGTCTCTGGTATTTTAAGATCTTTTCCCTTTCATAGTTAGCCACATTCCAGTCCGCTGGGACTCCTACTTTCACCAAGAGGCATTTGTTACCCTCCTCCTCTCTCACTACTATGTCTGGCCTACATCCTGATATACCCTGAGGTCAGTTGGTATGTTGTGATCATATAGGAGCAGCACTTTGTCATTGTCTTCTATTCCTTGTGGAATATGTTCCCAATGCTTTTCTGTTTCTAGCCCTATTTCATATTTCTTACACAGCTTGAAGTGGATTAACATGCAGACTGCATTGTGTCTGTCTGTGTAGTTTCCTCTATGTAAGAGTATTTCACACCCCGATAGTATGTGACTCACAATCTGCACATCTCACTTTCATTTCTGCCCTCAATATTCCTTTTGAACCAGTTTGTCCGTAGTGCCTGGTCTTGTGCTGCCACCACCAGCCGTTCATCTTCTGGTCTCAGTGACCCTCTTACCAGGAACTCCACGGCTTTATCCCTTTCTATGTATGCTCTGTTTAGCACGTCCTCTTTGTATACTTTGCTGAATTTGTGCTCCTCCCAGTTCTTCTCCTTTTCTTCTGATCTTTTCCTGTTATACCTTCTTTTTATGGGCTTATCTTTTCCCTGAGAGGTTTATTTGCAATGTCTTCAAGCTGTTCAGGTCCTATGCCAGCATTCACTAGATAATCATTTGCCTTCTTTGAAAGTGATGTTGTTCGAGGCTTTTCATGTTCATGGTCTCTTACAAATCTGACTAGCCTTCCTTCTCCTTCCTTTATTACTGTGCTAATCCTATTGTTGTGGCTTTGTGCACTTGGTCTATTAGCGCAAACCCTAATCCACCGACCCTCCTTGGCAGATATAGCCTTGGTGTGCATTGGTTTTTATATATGATCTTATGCGCATGGAGCATTTTTCTGGTGATTGTATCCAGTTTGTTGATTTCTAGCTGGGTCCAATTGATTATGCCAAAACTGTATGACAGTACGGGTACTGCCAGTGAGTTTATGGATAAGATCTTATTTTTACTCTTTAGGTGGGATTTTAGGATTAGTTTTATTCTTTTTGAATATTCTTTCCGCAGTCTTTCCGATTCCTCCATCCCCAGATATTTATATGTAGCCTCTTGCTCTAGTTCTTCTATCACGATATTGTCCACCCTGATGTTTTCTGATTCACACCTTTTGCCTTTCTTTGGTGTGATAGTAGCACATTTCTCAAGACCAAACTCCATCTGGATGTCATCTGAGAACTTTTTGACCTCCCTGATCCCTTCTGTTAGCTCGCTTTTGTTTGGGGCGTACAGTTTTAGGTCGTCCATGTAGAATAAGTGAGATATTTTTGGGCTGCTCTTTTCCCATGGTCTCATCACGTAGCCTTTGTTTAGGTTATTTATTAATTGGCTAAGTGGGTTTAGTGCCAGTACGAACAAAAGAGGGGATATTGAATCACCCTGGTAGATTTCTCTCTTGATTTTCACACTGTTCACCTCTAAAGTTCTCTTACTGTGATGGAGAGTTAGGTCCGTTTCCCATCCTGTCATAGCTGTTTCTAAGAAGATCCTGATGGTAGGGTGGATCTTTTATAGTCTCAATACTCCCTTCACCCAGGAGTGGAGTACACTGTCATACGCCTTTTTGTAGTCAATCCATGCCATGCTTAGGTTTCTCTGTTTCTTTCTGTTGTTCTCCGATATAGCCCTGTTGATTAACAGCTGGTATTTTGTCCCATACGTGTTTCTGCTACATCCCTTTTGTTCTGGGCTTATAATGTTGTTTTCTTCTGCATGGCTGTAGATCCAGTCTGCTATGATCCCTGTTAGTATTTTGTAGGTTGTTGGCAAGCATGTTACTGGTCTATATTTGCTTGGGTTCTGGGTTTCATGGGACTTTGGTAGTAATGTATGTGCCTGATATATGTGCCTGTAAATGTAATTTAAAATCTCATACAGACACAGGATGCAGTGATGATTGTGAAGAAATTCACATAGATTGCATATGTCGAGGAGATAAAAAGTACCAAAAGAGGAATTACAGTTTCTACTTGATCAGAAGAGCGCTCGTAAAATGTACGTAGGTAATGTAGATGTGCATTATGCATGCTGCACAAATTTTACAAAAGAGATACAAGAACAAGCTCTCAGAACAAGTAAGTAAAGAAAAGAAAACCATCAATCGTTCCACTGAAGTTCAACCTTTGAGCTTAGTAGAAAATTCTTCAAATGAAGACAGTGATAATGGGATAATTGAAACTAAAGACTGTGGTTTTGAAAATACTGAAAGCCAAATGAGAATGTCTTTGCGGCAAGTTGCAATGCAGTCAGATAGATTTGGTGCATCAGATCGTGCTACTGCTGCTATTGCAACTGCAACTTTGATAGACGTTGGTATGATCACCAAAGAAGTTGACCATCTCGTAATAGACAGAAATAAAGTGCAGAGAGAAAGAGAAAGACTTCGAAAAACATTGAAAAGTGATAAAGTGAATCCTATTACTTCCATATATTTCGATGGTCGAAAGGATCAGACTTTAAGTAAAGTGAAAGTCAGTGATAGGTGGTACAGTGAAAAGAAGAGTGAAGAACACTGTGTAATGATTTCTGAACCAGGTTGAGAGTACATTACCCATCAGACACCAGCATCGAGTAGGGCTGCAGACATAGCAAATTCAGCATTGTCAGTTATTAAAGAGAGACATCTACAAAATGATATAGCTGTAATAGGCTGTAATAGCACAAATACCAACACTGGTTATAAAGGAGGTATGAGTCATGTTATGGAGAAAGCACTTGGTAGGCCACTTCAGTGGTTCATTTGTATGCTTCATACAAATGAATTACCTCTAAGACATAGCTTTGAAACATTGGATGGTACAACATCTGGGGCAAGCACCTTTGTTGGTCCTATTGGGAAAGCCATTCAGTTTTGTGAAAACAATCTAGTAGTACAATTCAAACCTATAACTAGTGGTAAAGAACTATTATATCTGCCACAACAAATTGTTGATGAAATTAGTGGAGATCAGCAGTACTTATACCGCATTATTTCGGCAATCAGAAATGGTACAGGTGATGAACACTTTGCTCATGTAAAACCAGGTCCTCTTAGTCATGCTAGATGGTTAACTCATAGGGTATGTAGGCTTTATGTTTCAACAGTGAAAGCAACAAAGAAACTTTACACAATAACACACTTCATTGTGACAAATTACGGTCCTAATTGGTTTGACATCAAGTGTAGACCTAATTGCATAGATGGCCCAAGTCATGTGTTTTCTGCTATTAATAGGGTTAAACATTTAACTAGAGAATCAGTAGAAATTGTTAAGAAGTATATATCCCGAAATGCATACTTTGCTCACCCGGAAAATATTCTTCTGGCAATGTTGTGTGACTCAGCTAGGGAAAAACGTGAAGAAGCTGTCAGCAAACTCATGGACATGCGAAATGAGACTGGTCAAAATTTAGAATCGAGAGATTTCAAGATTCCTGATCTTAATTTTGATGCAAAGGACTGGGATGAAATAATTAATTGGAATGATACTAAACTAAGTGAGCCACCTCTTACAATGAAACTAACAAAAGCAGAAATTTTAGCTATCAAAGAAAACACAGTGAACATTCAAATTATCCCAATCATACCCAGAATGTAGAGCGTTGTATTAAATTGGTGACGGATTCTTCAAGCTCGGTATTTGGGTTTGAAGCACGAGATGGTTTTATCAGAGCTAGAATGATTTCACGTTGTCTGATGCCAGACGTAGAAACCAAAAAGGATTTTGCTAAACGTGTACCTTCTTTGTTCGAATAGTTAAGGTTATTTTTTGCAGTTACTATTTGTGTACTCATTTGCTGTGTGTTTATGTACTCTATATGTATTTAATAAAACAAATTTTTAAAAAAATGGTTATTTTCTTTCCTTGTTTCTTTATATTCCTTGCAACAAAATACTAAATTCGAGAATATCATTAATCCAGAAAAGAAAAAGTAAATATAAATTCATTAAATAACCTGAAAATTATTTGCAAAAGACATATTTTTAAGTTTTGTGTGGGTTATATCTATATGTTTCTCCCACAGCATAGCCAAGAATCAGTTATAAACCACCGTGAACCCAGTTACGACACCCATTTCATATTTTGGCAAAAATGGGCAGTTCAAGATACTCTAGAATATTATTTCAGTTTTCTTTGTGTTTCCTAGTTAAAACCACAATATAATTTCAGTGTGCCTAAAGGGAAAGAAAACTTATGTCTGGTTTCACTCCGCCCTAATATATATATGAACGTTCCTAATTTTGAAACCCTCAGAAACAACTTTCTTTTTAATTTTGAGTCTATTGCATGTAGTCCATACACTTTTCATCCACTTCAACTAAATGTAGTGGTTATATCGACCCATGGCTTAATAGATACTATTACTACTTAAAAATAGCGCAATAGCATTAAAAAAGCGGACATTTCATTTCCTTGTATTGTTACATGTTCCTTTTCTTCCTTCATTTAACATCTCTCCCAAGGCTTTTTTTTTGTTGAAAGATTTCATGTCACTCTTCTTTGAAGGATTTTTCCAGATCTATAAAGGTGCAATTATCTTTTCTCAAACTTCGACGATGTAACATATAAAACTTTACACTTTATGTTCATAAGATATTAAAACAAAACCTCAACATACAATTTTTAATAATGCCAGTAATAATCAAGTATCCAACTTATGCTTTATTTATCATAAAAACATTTATGTAAAGGATTTGCATGTATCTTGGCGCCTTAAGAGTATAATCGTCTATAGATGGCAGTGCTCCGAGTTCGGCTCCGGAGCGGCTCTAATAGTTCAGCTTCGACTTCAAGCTTACTCCTGAGCTGTTTAGACTTCCAGCTTCAGCAACTCTTGCTCCAGCTCCGACCATAAAACAAGTCAATGTTTACATTTGTGCCACTATATATTGAAATATGAACTTAAATACAGCTTTTATTTTGTTTCATTTAATATGACCACACAAGTGCACTAAATGCATTAGATAAACGAAGATGGAAAACCAACAATGATATTCATTTGTTTGTATTTATATGTATGCACATAACTTACTTTCAGTCTGACGCATATTTGTCTCACTGGATTCTAATAGGATCCGGTGGTAAGATGTTTCTTTTTTTTTATAACCTGTGAAACGGAACAGCCCCAAAATCCTAGCTCCGGCTCCAAGCCTCAGAGCGCACCGGCAACCCTAGCTACATCTCCAGCTTTGCTCCGCCTTCGAAGAATAATTAACCCTTTACTGCCCAAAAGGACAAATTTCTAACCTTTCAAATACACGCATTCATAACAACCCTACTCGGCTCCCTTTCAGCTCTGGGTATGGGAGCTGGTTCCTCCGGAGCTGGAGCACTGCCAACCTTATAATCATAAATCATCTACATCAGAACTATAATGAATATTAGACACGAAAGGAAAATATTACAGGAACAAACGTATAAATCAGATTAAAACTTGGAAATACACTAAATCAACTCTTAATAAACACAAATTCCATTTTATCTATTCTTTTCGAAGCCTTTTAAATTTGGGCATTGCATATTAAGTTTGAAACATTCAATTTTTACATGAAATTGTACGACGTTTCAAGACGAATGCGACGTCTTCTATAACTTCACCATTTTTCCTAGGTAAAGAATGAATGTTGAACTTCTGAAGAATCGATCCACATACGAGAAACAATGTCATTTCTGCGAGAGGAGCTGGAAATCTCTTATCTGTAGAAGAGAGAATATGCAGTGAGAAATATGCAGATACTAAATTTAACAGAGGTGTTATCATTCTTTCATGTACATAAAGAAAATAAAAACACAGTATATTCACAGATGAGGTTTCATATACTGTATATTGAGGAAATAACTAAATAAGTCAATACATGTGTAGCGACAGAGACGACTTCAAATACTTTCGCGATTAGCACTTTACACCAGACCCGCTATTCCATCGACACGGACACGACCAAGATGACGTCACATTGCGAACCACACCTCAACCTCGTTATAAGGACTCCTGGGCACGATACCTCGTTTACTTTACTCTGAAGAGAATCTCCAGTGACACGAGAAATCTCACCATGTAACAACGTTTGTAACAGGCCCTTATTGGCCTGGTGTCATTCACCTAATTTTATATAAAGCTTTTAATTACCTCGCGCGTTATTAATATGAAGTCATTGTTATATTGAAGTCATTATTCAAGTGCACATTTATTCAACAACAGAAACTTTTATTTTGTCTCATTCATAAATCATTTATTATTGTGTAATAAAGGAAGAAACCTCATTCTATCAATCAACCGAATTAATAAAATTTATTTTGTTTAATAAAGGAAGTGATGACCTCAGCGTCACTCAAGCATAATTATTATTATTATTATTATTATTATTATTATTATTATAGTGCCAACGGGGTACTATACATGCATGCAAATAATTGAAAGTGACTGAACATTCAAGCCACTTCGCGTGTTAGATCGTCTTCTCTCTTATTTTAAACGCATGTTTAAAATGAGCATGGTTACCTAAAATAAAGGGAACATATCCTTCAAGCTTGTTATTCAATTTTCCATCGCAGTCCAAGAACCTTTCTGGCCGGAAGTGTTCAGGATCTGGAAAATACTTCTGATCGAAGTGGCACAAACTATCGCATCCATAGACGAGTGCACCCTAACGTTAAAGAAAATAATGAAGGAAATAATCGTTTGTCAAAAAAGAAAGAAATATTTTAACAAATGTAAATCATAGATACAGGAAGGAAGTTGTCCATGGAATAAGTTCATAGATATATTTCTACTAAATCATCTGAAAGATTCAAATCATCTAAAGGTTTGATAACATAGACATTATTACATTTTATAACCAGCAGCAATTTATAACCTTTATAACCAACAATTTATAACCTTCCATAAGTGATGGAAGTGAGTTATGATTCTGATGTTTTGTTGATAGTACACAGCCCCGCAGGCACGTGCACAGGGGGGGGGCTTGGGGTGCTTGAGCCCCTGCCCTTTTTCTTCTTCATATCAAAAGTGCCCTTTTAGTCAAAATTCATAAATATATTGATTCGACATAAATTTGAATTAATTAGTTATATTTTTATTTAGTTACTGCTACTTCAACAGATTTTCAAAACTGGAATTACTTTGATCTATGATTTTTTTATTAGAATAATAAACTTAACATACCGTTACTATTATTTTGTCAATCAGGGAGGGCGTCCCTAGTGGTAACACTGACTGCAGCTGTTCACTGTTGATTGCGTCTCTCGGGTATGTGGGTGTATTGTTTACTGTTTGTTTATTTTACGTTAACCTAAGCTAACTAGTGATTTCTCACTGATAATTATGGTAAGTTGGAATCCAAAGCAGTGTGACATTACTCCAAAAAATATTGTATGACATTACTCGTAAAGTTGGTAAATATTTTTCTATTGCTACTTAAGAGCTGTGGCCATCATATTAAATAGCCCACAGTATATTTCTATAAATCTTTAATTTATAGTTTCATATTATTCCATATTTAAATGTATATACAGCAGAATACTGTAATTTATATGATGAGCAAGCTAAAAGTCAATATAAGTAAAATTGAATAATAATTGTAAATACACTCCAATATTTCAATATCTTCATATCTTTTGAAAATCTTGCAATAAAACCATGCCTTTTTACAACAAATTTTCATTTATTTTCTTTAATCAGCTTTATATACAAAAATAATGCATTGAATTTAATGGAATTTAAGAATATTTACCACATACAATTTTAAAATTTTTCTTTGTGTGTGTGTATACATATATATAGCCTATATGGCATTGCGGATTTCATTTTTAAAAATGTTAGGGGAGTGCCCTTTTTTCAACTGAGCCCCTGCCCTTCTGAAAGTCTGTGCACGTCACTGCCTGAGCCCCGCAGGAATAAAACAAGCCCATGAAACTTAGTGAGACATGATGTGCGATAATTTTATTCCGGCGGAGCTCTGTATATGTATAACTGTCTTTGCATGTAGTCTTAATACCCTTCCGCCATTCGATAACCACATTTCTTGATTACTGTGAGTTTCAACCTTTAATGGTCTTTTTCTGTATACTTTAGGTCATTCCTATTTCATTCTCATGTCCTAATATACAGAATCTTATTCTAAAAGTGAACCTACAGGATACATTTTTATCATATAACATAAAAACGTTACAAGAAACGTTAACCATTTATTCTCGATAAATCTCAAATAAGCTTTCGTGCAAATCTTATTACTGTTCATACATCAATTATTCCTTTTTAAACTTTATCTTAAAATTTCAGTCGTATACTCCTTACGAAGGGGCACACATACAGTTGGTATTCGTTAAAATTATTCATTGTCCGCACGTTAGTCCACCTCTGGTAGTGACATCTTCAACCTAGCTTTCTTTTTATAATATACACCTTATAATTCTTCTTAACTCGTCTTTTACATGAACTGGAAACCAGCTATGTTAACCGAACTTACAGTTTTTGACCCTAAATCTCGACTTAGAATGAATCTTTTTTCCTATAAATTCTTATGTAGTAGCATCATATCAACCCATTAAAACGTCTCAGAAAGGAAAAAATATATTTAAAAACACTTTAGTTTTCTACCCCAGCACTGTTGTATTTAATATACTGTATATACAATTTAGGGTGGAGCGAAAAATACTTTTTTTCTAGTATGAAGTTCTAATAGTGATTAAAAGTTGCATTTAGTGGACGAAATATGCCTGCCAAAATATGAGTTCATTTGTTTAAAATTATCAGCTGCCACGAGGGGGCTAAAGTTAACACAATTTTGTGTAAAAAGGAAAAAAATGCTTCTATTTTAGGTTTGTCAAACTATTATAAAATTTTATCTTAGAATTATCTAATAGTTTGATTAAGATTCTTAAATGATAGGAATTCGTTTTGTAAAAATGCCTTTTCATATGCTTAATATCTTCAGCTGCCACAAGAGAGCTGAAGTTAACACAATTTAGAGTAACTGAGTCATGTTGAGACTACACTGAACGTTGTGGGGGAGGGTTTGGGGGGGGGTTGTGGGGGAGGGTTTTGGTGTGAAGGAATTTCTTTCTGTGAGTCATTAGAACAGTGTGTTAACACTTGTCTTCTTAGGTAGTAGGCCTAGTCGCTCAGTTGATCGGAGAGTTTTTTAATATGATCGGAATATTATAAAACTTTATTTTAAAGTGATTTATATAGAGATAATATTGATTTTATTATAAAATGCTTGTTATAATGTATTATATAATTTTAGTTTATTTATATAATATATTATATATTATATAATATATTATATATACTTATAAAATATATTATATATATTAATTATATAATGTTTTGATGTTACAGGATATTTTGTGATTGTGAATTTTTCTTAAAAATATTATGGCATCAAATACTAAATATAAACATTTCACTAGAGAACATATGAAGTGTGCCATATTTGAAGTACCTTGTGAGATGAGTGATATGCAACTACCAACTTATAACTGCATTATGAAAGATTACCTGTTCACAAAACATTTAGTGAAGGAGAAGATGAATAACAAGGAGCCTTCATTTTCTGAAATAGCAGAGGCAGTTTCCAAAAAGGTAGAAAATATTTGGAAGAAGGCTTCTTTGCCAATAGTTTCACATACACGCGTTTTACAGATGATGCGAGTGTACCATGATAAATACACTGATACAGGTCCTTATTAAAGCCATACAAGTCACGCAAGGATCAGCCTAAGTACAAAAATCAGCTTGAAGAATTTGAAAACTCTTCAAAATGCACTTTGTTTGACATCTGCACCTGCAAATGTAAGGAGTTTAGGAGATGCTCATGTGAAAAGAGTAAGAAAGTCCCTCCAAAAGAGCAGGATTTTTTAAATGACCAACGAACACGCAGAATAATGGTGATAGGAAGCATTGACATAGCACACAAGACGATTACAAGCAAGAGAACATCGAAAGGAAATGGAAAAAGCACGTCTGGAATCCTCACAAACAACTAGTGCTGCTATAACCAATACGTCCAACTTACAAATCGAAACAGAGACAAGTGAACTTCAACAACTAGAAGAGATATCTGAAGATAATGAGGAAGATACAACCTCGACTCAATATGTAATATCAGAACAACAGATGCGTGAGCCACTGCCTTCATTAGCAATTACTTGTGATAGATTTAAAATGTCGGACAGAGCTGGGGCTGCTATTGTTTCTGCAGTATTGGCAGATCTTAAAATTGTTACTCCCGAAGACAAAGGGAATATTATAGACAGAAGTAAGCTAAGACGTGAAAGACAAAAACAGAGAAAGGAACTACAACAGATAGGAGAGCCAAAAACCATGCGGGGATTATACTTTGATGGCAGAAAGGATAAAACAATGATTCAAGTCCAGGAGAGTGATGGCTCTAACCACCAAAGAACCAAACGCGAAGAGCATATCAGCATAATATCTGAACCACACTCTCTGTACTTTGCACATGTGATACCTTCCAGTGGCAAAGCTAAATACATTTGCACAGCGCTAGTGAATTGCTTGAAAGAAAGGAATGTTGATATAGGGAACATCGTTGCAGTTGGCTGTGATTCGACAGTGGTTAACACTGGTAGTATTGGAGGCACAATAAGATTACTGGAAGAAGCCTTTAATAAGCCATTGCAGTGGCTGATATGCCTTTTACACCTTAATGAACTTCCATTGCGCCATCTGTTTCATCACTTGGATGGTACCACTACTGGACCAAGAGCATTTTCAGGAGAAATTGGCCGAGCACTTTCAGACTGTGAAAAGCTTCCCATAGTTAACTTCAAACCCATTGAAATTCAAGAGGACATGTGTGAAGTTGATGTAGATGACATAAGTACTGACCAGAAATACCTTCTTGAAATTCACAAGGCTATATCAAGTGGAACATTCTCAAAGAGTCTTAGTCATAAGAGTCCAGGCAATATATCACATTCAAGGTGGCTCACCACAGCAAACAGGACTCTGCGGTTATATGCAAGCACAGAGAATCCTTCAGGCAATTTACAAGAATTAGCTACTTTCATTGTTAGGGTATACGCACCAATGTGGTTTCAGATAAAGCGTAAACCATTATGCCAATATGGTGCTAAACATATGTGGCATATGATTGCAAGAAGCCGGTATCTCCGTGAAGAGCTTAGGAGAGTACATGACTCAGTCATTAGGCGAAATGCATATTACGCAAATCAAGAAAACATTCTCATTGCAATGATAGCTGATGAAAGGGAGCATGTGCGTCAGTTGGGATTTAGGCGTATCATAAAAGCAAGGGCATGCATTCAAGAAACAGATGTTATCAGGTATTTTAAGGTGCCAGAAATGAATTTTTATGCCAAAGACTATACAGATCTCATTATGTGGCAAGATTTTCAGATAGCAGAACCACCGATAACCAAAGGAGTTTCTCTTGATGATATTGAATCATGCATCAAACATGGTACTACTCTTCATTCAGAATTATTTCAGTTTCCATGTCATACACAAGCCGTAGAGAGATGCGTCAAGCTCGTTACAGACGCTGCTGGATCAGTCTGCGGACCTACGAACAGAGGCGGTTGGATTCGTGCTACATTAGAATCAAGGAAAAAACAGCCAAAATTTTACACAAAAGCAAATTACTAAATAGTCTTCAGCAAGAACCCTTTCTAGAGGGAGGTTGGTTGGGGAAAGGGTGGTAACTCCGCTAAGGCACGAAATAACGTTTCTTGACTGTCTCAAGCCAGTATAAAGGAGGAGAGACATCCTAATTTATTACTGTTCCCTTTTTCAAGTAAATACAGAATCATACTTAATTGTCATTTTTAAGTTAAATTCAGCCCTCTTGTGGCAGCTGAAGATATTAAGCATATGAAAAGGCATTTTTACAAAACGAATTCTTATCATTTAAGAATCTTAATCAAACTATTAGATAATTCTAAGATAAAATTTTATAATAGTTTGATAAACCTAAAATAGAAGCATTTTTTTCCTTTTTACCCAAAATTGTGTTAACTTTAGCCCCCTGGTGGCAGCTGCAAATATTAAACAAATGAACTCATATTTTGGTAGGTATATATCGTCCACTAAATGCAACTTTTAATCACTATTAGAACTTCATACTAGAAAAAAAGTATTTTTCGCTCCACCCTAAATTATTATACATATACTTGGTTCCAGCATACAGTAGGTACATCAAACTGTAACTTTCGCGAAATTAATTTTTTAAATGGGGAAGTGTTTCAGTGAAAATTGTAAGGAGTGAGGAAACTAATTAAGGGGTAGCAGCAGGTAGAACTAGTTCATCTGGGGAGGGACAATGTTTTCAAAAGGTTTTCCATTTGCAGGAACTACTTTAAACAGTGAAACTAAGGACAGGACGTTGTGAGTCACCGCTCGGACAGACGAAAAGAAAGAGCATGAAGACAGTGGAAGCTTGGTGTTGAATAGTGAGGGTCGGTGGACGGCCGAGTTAACATATTTTTATTTTTGGAAGAATAATTTACGCTTATATGCTTTTCGCTTATTTTGTGTTTTTATCGTCTCTCGGACGAAAATGCTCTAACCCGTCGCCTTCTTTCAAGACCTTGGCCCAAAGTTCTTCCCCTCCGTCTACGGGGAAGTTGTGAGGGTTAATATCGAAGCTTTGTGAGTTGGAAAGTGTTAATTAACCAAAGCTCTGACGCAGACGGGACAGTCCTCAGCCCCGGTCACCCACGAAAAGACGTTAAAAAATAGGTCCTAACGTAAAGAGAGTGCTGAAACGAGAAAGGGACGCCGACTCATAGAAATACGCCACCGGCAAACGCAATCTTGGACCCAGCGTTTTAAGAAGTATCACAGACGTTACAGTGTTTGGGTTTTTTTTATTTTTATTTTGATTATGATAATGGTTCTAATATATCACGCCTAGTTACTTGTTTTGTTAAATTAATGGTCAGTAACCTCATGGGAAGGGAGAATTGATTATTTAACATACGGTAGGTCTTTGCATGTCACGTAAGCTGTTGACGTCTTAGTCACTAATCCCTGGGGCCGCAGTAAATAAGCCACCTCCAGGGAGGGCGATCCACTCATTTAACACAGACCCCCTCCCCCTGCAAGCCACGTAAGCTTATCAATAAGCAAATGGATTCTTGGCTTGGCAGAGAGAGATGTCTCTACCCATACGAGTCACCGGACTCCAACATCGATAGGAGCAAAGTCCCAGGTCCCATCTTTTCACCCCAATACCTTTCCCCGCGACCAGGTTCAAAGTACAATGGCACCTTGAGAAGACCTAAATCTAGAAAGTTTTACAGGGCGAGAAATGGGACGTAACAAAAATAAAACATTTTAAAGTGTTTTACCGTACATACAGAATTAATATGTTTCCTACTGAAATTAGATTCAGTCCCTCCTCCTAACTCAGGAAGTTACATAATCAAAGTTGAAAATCGCTTTTTCTAAGAACGACCATTGCGACTGAAATCTTACTTTCGGAAAATTATATCCATTGAGCATGGAATCTTTTGCCATGACACCAATTGGCTCGTTGGGAATAGCTGAGAAGAAGCGGTTGAATTCCAGCAGAGCAGCTACGAAATAAGGCAAACTGAAATAAAATTTAAACAATTCTTAATGCACACCTGGAGGACATTTCATTTAACTTGAATTAAAGCAAACTGAAGTTGTTTTTGCTGTATATTTGCATAATTTTATCTTATGAGCTTCGAACCTCGAAGTTCGTATTTTTTTCATGTTAAAAATCATAGATAAAACTTCTTTTAAATTATCAAAGAACCACTTCAGTTTTTCCATACGCAAGAAAGGTAAAGTCAGTGAATGGGTTTAGTAGACTGGGAAGCCTTTCCAAAATCACACCCTTTCTTTAATCCCAAAATTGCTGAAACAAAACGTGTGCTTCGTTTGTAAAAAAGCAACTTTTATTTACAGTTGGATTCAGTGTTTCAGAATAAAATAAACTTATGATTAATATAACACTAATTCTTTTTTTTTTGTATGAATAGTTTGTATTGAAAAAAATATTATTGATCACATGAATTAGTCCAAATTATGAATTCAGATTCAAAATTTTAATACCCCTATATACTGTAATGTTAATACCTATAATTCTAAATTTTATGATCATCTTTTGAATAATATTTGGACTTCGACCCATGAATCAAGTCTAATTATAGAATCCATGCACTGCCCTTGTATATATATACACAAATATATCCAGATATATAATGTATATGCCGAGTAGACACAAAGTCTGGAATCAGTGGGAATAAAGATAACTATAAAACCATATTTTCCATTCATTTTAAATTCTATTCATCCCACAAGTTTTACTATTAATTTATTAACAAATTAAACGAAGTAAATCCTTACTTGTTTTTATTTTGAAGTGAAATGGGTTCTGTCTCACAAACTTCATCTAATTCCCTCTGAATCTTGCTTTGAATATCAGGGAAGAGTCTCATGTGAGATAAAAAAAGAAGAATTGCAATGGAGGCTGTCTCAAATTCTCTCAAAAGTAAGTTATAGGTGGAAGTGACGAAGTTTGTAACTGCACAAATAGAAGTTGTAATAATTATTATAAGCTGTCTATGCAGTCCATTAAATATTGTTGATATCAGGCCCGCCGGAAGAAATATGATAGATAAAAATCTATAGAAAATTAAAGAACCAGGACGGGACCCCTCCTGTCTTCTCTTGCGGGGACGTGCCGTGGCCCTGACTCACCAGACCAGATATATTTGTACTGGCTGTACCCCTCAAGTTGGTGAATCTGTTTAACATAAATTGTCCTAAGGTTTTTATTTAAGTTCCCAATATAATTTTGTATATATAAATCATAAAATTCTACATGTACTACAAGCAGAGCTGGGCAATAAATACATTGAATGTATTTAAATACTAAATACTAAATACATGGGAGAAATGTATTTAAATACTAAATACTAAATACATTTTACGAATGTATTTAGATACTAAATACAAAATACATCAATTGTATTTAAATACATTTGTAAATACATTTTAAATACATACAAATTTTAACATATGCATTCACTAATTCACTAAGCCATGACACGCACACGATAAAGAAATCAACCGCTTTCGACTAAGAGTGGCACACAACTGATTGAACTGACACGTTAAAACATGAACCATGCTGTACTACACTGTCGACATGTCGTACTGTGCTAGTACAGAACGTGTATTAAACCAGTAAAAGTATTTACATTTTTATATTTTGAGTATTTAAATACATTGTATTTAAATACTCATTAAAGTATTTAAATACTGTATTTAAATACATGAAAAACAATGTATTTATAAATACAGTTCTAAATACACAAATGTATTTAAATACGTATTTAAATACAAATGTATTTAAATACTGCCCAGCTCTGACTACAAGTTATAATCGCTTTTCCTAACCTTTATGCAGCGACCTGCCAGAATAAAATGAACACCATCGTAAAACAACGGAATGGGCATGTGGCACCGTCCTCTTGAAACACGATGTCCTCCAGGTAAAGTTTCCATTCCCAAACAAAAGCAGGAAGTTCTCATCTAAGGCGGATATGTAGTCTTGTGAATTAAGACGTTCCTCAACGAATACAGGGTTAGTTTTTTCAGTGTCAAATGCCTGTCTACACCTAACATCACTACCATCGAATTTCATATTGGGTTGCACCAATTTGGGATTTAACGTGTTGCTACAGATTCTCTGTAGCTAGATCCGTCCTCCTGAATCAAAGTGCTGGAATGTTAATTCATCTGAGAAGACAAAAGAATGCCAAAACTGATCAGACATTTCCTTCATCTGCATAAACCACTCATATTGTTTCTTCTTATTAGGCTCAGAAAGCGTTCTGCATAAATCAACCTATATAGACCTGGGTACAGAGGACGCGTAGCTAGATGGAAGCCATTGCTCTCTGAGACTACTAAGCGGAAACGATATGAGTGGACAATGCAGATGAAGCCTGATCAGTTTTGGCACTCTTTTGTCTTATCAGATGAATCAACATTCCGCAGTTTGCTTCAGGAGGACGGATTTGGGTATGGAGAATCTGTGTCAATATGTTCAATCCCAAATTGGTACAACCCAATGTGAAATTCGGTGGTTGAGCTGTTAGGGTGTGGGCAGGCATTTGGCACTATAAAATAACTGATCCTGTGTTCGTAGAGAGACGTCTTAATTCACAAGACTACATATCCGCCTTAGATGAGAATTTTCTGCCTTTGTTTCGGAATGGAAACTTCACCTGGAAGATATAATGTTTCAGGAGGACAACATTTCACATGTCCATTCCGTTGCTTTAGGAGGGTGTTTATTGCATCCTGGCAGAGCGCTTTATATGCATGGTAAAAGTACGTACTGTATTTTCCATAATCCAAAGATTCTTTCTGAACATTCCTTCCATTTGAATCAAAAAGACGTAAGTCAGAAAAGTTGGTGGGATCGTCTGCTTCAAACTTCTTTTCATTTTTCTTGATGTAACCCTGTAGATAATTCACGCATTTATAGTTATAACTAATTCATAGTTTTAATCCATAAGTTGTCTGTTTTTTCCGCAAAATGGGGCATATACACGCATGCATATTGGATGATAACAGCGAGGATTAAGCGAGGACTAAGGTTTTCTAACAACCTCTTAATGGTTTTACCAAAGGCCAGTATGACGATATGTAACTAATAACATATAACTGTTATGCCTTATGTTTAATACGAAACATCAAGCTTTCTTTTTTTAAAGATATATAACTTATTATATGATTGTATACTGTCAAGGTGAACATGCAATCTTCATACAATCTTTGATTCACCTTTTACTGATGGACGAGTCTGTATCTGTCAAAGGATTTAGGTGTTTGATCACGCATCAGAAACATAATTAACGTATTACAAAATAATATTTGTGATTTTCTTATCTAAAAATATTATACATGAACTGGAAAAACATTGTGGTTATAAATGACATTCTAAAATTCATTATTTTTATGCAATACCTGAAGATTAGAGATGTACATATTACTTATTATAGTAAAAACAATGTTTGGTATTTTATGGAAAGCAATATAAATGATTTTCTTTATGCAAACGCCTTTTACAGGTTAGTCTTTATAAGTGATCCTAAGAAAGTGTATCGAATATTAGCTTCTAAAATCGTATCAATTCTTTAATTTTTTAGTCAAAGTTGAGAGCATTATGACGAGTGACTTAGCTACGCAAGATTTAAATTAAAAATTTAAAATTCGAAAATCCAAAATCTTTATTTAGGAAAAAAATATAATCTTGCATAAAGTTTTACAATATTTTTCAATATAATTTTTTTTTCTGTACAATTTAGATATCTGATATGACATTAAAATACTTGAAGTATTCTAATTTGAATATGCCTTTAAAAAGCATGAAAGTTTCTTACGTAAAATTGATGGGATTTAGTTTATATACTATTTAAGGTAAGTGAAATAATAATAAAATAATAATAATAATAATAATAATAATAAATAAATAAATTAATAAAAGGTGAAAATTTACAGTGGTAACTAGCATAGTGCCTGATTATTTGACACAGTTTTAAATAAAATGATCATTTGTACGTCTACCAGTAAATAAATGATGCTTAATATAATAACAAAATTAAATAAAAAGGGTTTAATGAAAGAGTAGAAAGGTTAAGGGGAGTCGAGATTGGATATGATTTTTTTAGAGGTTCATATTTTAGGTAATTAGATAATTATAAAATAGGGACTAATTACTATAGTAACAATGGCGGTAGTGAACGTTTACATCAGTAGGAATTAATGAAGTGCTTCTTTAGTGATTTGCGAAATACATTTAATGATGAAGTCTATCTGATATTTATGGGAATTGCATTTCATACATCTCTTCCTTTGAAAGAGAATGCATTTCCTGCAGTTTCTATTGTGCAGTTTGAGTTTATGTATAAAATCTGTTATAATGATTATGTATGTGATGCGATGTGGTTGCTCTCTGAATGAGTGAGGTACGTTAATTTTTATTGATAATTTTGAACATAATTACAGCAACAATGAATTTAGTTTCAAAATATTTAGTTCTTTGAACAGTGGTGAAGTGTGACTTTGTCTGTTGTTACTATTTGAGTCTGTTCGCAGACATTTTTATGAACGACTTCCTTTGGAACTGAGGGCTGTAATTAGTCCTTCGTTTGTATATATTTTATTTTGTATAATGGTCGCTTTAATATTTAGTAGTATTACGTGATGAGTGTTTATAATAAAAAATATTTCGACTTTACGAGGTCAACTTCGGGCAAGATCAAATGAATATATTATTTCTTTTTAAACTAACTTTATGTAGGCACTTTGGGCTATTGAGCTTTTTTGCACTACGTATTTTGCAGTGATAGAGATAGAGAGATACTGTATATATTTTTTTTTAATTCCTACTTCATTACAATAGGTCAAAATAATAAGAGACATTTTGTTTTTTTCTTGTTAGCCATTGTCTTCATTAATATATGGACGAAAACTTTAATCATATCACTTTGAAAACTTCTAATGTTGTAAGCTTAACGAAGTCTATCGTCAGCTTACTCTGGTACTTATTTAATTAAGAATTAATACAAATCACTAATGTAAATATTCTTATATAACAAATTTTCCAAATACATTTTATCTCATGGTATATGAATCCCAGATCTGCGCGATACATATGTAGAACACAAAATTCATTTTGTAATTAAACTTACTAGAAGGTGCTTTTTAAAATATTTCCAATTTTTACTTAGTTTATGTAGATGCAGAAAATCATACTGAATAAATTCAGGTGCGTGTCGTAATGCCCAGGAGAAGGCTGGAAGTGTTTCGGCATTTTTATCTAAAATTCGTAATGTGCTTAAAATTGTTTTAGGTAATTTATGACACGCTGCTTCACTTTTCTTCACACGAATACCTAAAAGAGAGATAAAAACTTAAAATAAGAACAAGCTATATAAAATGTGATCCAGAGAAATGGGACCCAAAAGAAACCCCTGTAACTCTTAAAGTATAAGTCCTTTTATAAAATCATACGCATCATTCGAAAGAGGATAGTTACAAGTTTGTACAGGATTGTATAGGTTTTGACAATACAAGACAAGATAAGATACAAAACAAAATAAAAGTGTTAGTTAAAACTAACCCTTCAAAATGACTGCATGGACTGTGGAACAGCTGCGTTTCATAACTGAGCAATATTATGAGCATGGAAGAAGTGTAGTTTCAGCTCTTAGAAGGTGATTTTGACATCTGAAAATTTGTCTTGAAAGATCTTTGAGCTGAAACTACACTTCTTCCATGCTCATAATATTGCTCAGTTATGAAACGCAGCTGTTCCACAGTCCATGCAGTCATCTTGAAGGGTTAGTTTTAACTAACACTTTTATTTTGTTTTGTATCTTATCTTGTCTTGTATTGTCAAAACCTATACAATCCTGTACAAACTTGTAACTATCCTCTTTCGAATGATGCGTATGATTTTATAAAAGGACTTATACTTTAAGAGTTACAGGGGTTTCTTTTGGGTCCCATTTCTCTGGATCACCCTATATAAAGTTGTAAAACTTTACTTAGATGGCTGATACTCATATCGTCTGTAGTATACAGTAATATTGAGTTAAAAATATCTTCAGTTATAGTTTAAAAAACAGTCAAAAGCTGATTTATTACGAATAGCATAAATTTAGGAAGGAAAATTATGAGTGATTATTTGAATACTTTGAATAAAGCACCGTTTGTGAGTTGATCCATACTGAGCGAACTTTGGTTAAAAATGTATATATAATATCCGAGTACTTGCATGAAAATGATTTGTTTTTGCTTTTAGTGAGACAAATATTCACTGTGAACATTCATTAACTAAGCCACATTTAGGCCAGTACCCCTAGCTCAGTGGGAAACAGCGTTTCCTTATAAGTGAAGTGAAGAGACAGTGAGGTCGGGGATTCATTTCCCGATGATGCTGGTTAATGCAGCATCTCTTCCATGCAGGATGTAGATCAATGAGCTGCATTAATTGGTCTGAACGTTGGGCCAGTTTGTGGCCCTCCTCGCTGGTTATTATAGTTGGCAAAAACATGGAAATGTGATGGATACAAAGAGTCAGTATTATCTTTACTCTTTCAATAAAGAAGATACATACGTATGAGAAAGGAACCTTACCAGCTGTTAGATTTAAGAGTACATTACACGCAAATGCGTCCAAAGTTTTCTTCAGAGAAATCAGAACAGGTTTTTCCTTTACGAGTTCTTCAAAATCAGTTAAGAACTGTTTAATTTGGTCTTCATTTGATCCTTCAATAAAGTACTTTTGTAAACTAAATTCTTCAGTTGATTTGGCTTTCAGATGACTTCTCCTCTGCCAAAGGTGATCATTTAAATGTTGAATTCCTATTAAAAAGGGAAAGAATTATAGTTAAATATTTAATTTACATAAGAGATTTTTTATTGTAAAGGTTATTAGATGAATTTTATACAGTGTTTATAGCGTTCCTGTAAAGCAGCGTTTCCCAAACTGTGATGCGCCCTCTTTCTGAGGGATGCAAGACCGACTGAAGAGGGGTGCGAGGAGGTTAGCAAAGAAAACTAATAAGTAAAAATCTAAATAGTCTCAATAATTTTATTCATTATTACTGGATAGGCCATGTACAATTATAGTACATTAATAAATGAAATATTTACTTTTAATGATACCTCACTCTGATTATATCACAGGCCTGCGAATGAGAACTTTGTAAGAGTTGTTTTCTTACTAATAACTGATTTTATATCATTCAACTACGCTGATTTCGAATAAGATGTCCATTTTTTTCCATCACGTAAGGATTTTCTGCGAACTGGAAGTGAAAAAACAACATAAATAAATAAATAAATATTATTTATTTCAATTTACATTAGGTACCTATTTCGCTTTGTTTTACTAATTACAAATCCAAACAACTTTAAAAAGAAAGAATGCAAGTAATGTCAATTACATATTCATCTTTATTTGTCCTGAGTTTTCTTGTGAGGGTGAATGTACACGCTGTTCCTTTTCTTTTATGTAATAATTCTGGAGTATCCCGTTTCAACATCCAGCAGTAATCAGCCATCATGCTGATGTCCCACCTTCCCTGATATCTCTTCTCCATTTCTTTGATGTCTTGGTGAAACCGTTCTCCTTGTTCTTCGCTGAGTGCTCCGAGATTCTCAGGGAAGTAATCCAACTGTGAATCTAAGAAATATAATTTTAAACTCATATTACAACCCAACTCTTTGAACTTATTTAGTATGTTGTTCACAATGTTTTGGTAATTTTGGTCCTTGTTCTCCAAAACTTTGCTGATAACATCCTTAAAAGCAAGCCACGCTTCTTTTTCAAGATTGTTCATTGTTCTTTCAAAGTGTTCATCCAAAGTCAGTTTTCTAATCTGGGGACCAACGAAAATTCCTTCTTTCAATTTTGCTTCCGAAAGAGTTGGGAATTTACCACACAGATACCTAAAACAATCTCCATCTTCGTCCAAGACCTTAACAAATTGCTTCATCAAGCCCAATTTTATGCTAAGCGGAGGTAAAAGAACTTTCTTCGTGTCAACCAAACTTTCACGTTGAATGGTTTTAGAACCAGGTGTCAGGTTGATTCTGCGTGGCCATTCCTTTTTTATCCAGTGCTGAGTTCTTGCCCGGCTATCCCATTCACACAAAAGACATGGAATCTTTTGGTCCTTGTTGTTCCCCAAAAATTTGCTGATAACATCCTTAAAAGTAATCCACGCTTCTTTTTCAAGATTGTTCATTGTTCTTTCAAAGTGTTCATCCAAAGTCAGTTTTCTAATCTGGGGACCAACGAAAATTCCTTCTTTCAATTTTGCTTCTGAAAGAGTTGGGAATTTACCACACAGACACTTAAAACAATCTCTATCTTCGTCCAAGACCTTAACAAATTGCTTCATCAAGCCCAATTTTATGTGAAGCGGAGGTAAAAGAACTTTCTTCGTGTCAACCAAACTTTCACGTTGAATGGTTTTAGAACCAGGTGTCAGGTTGATTCTGCGTGGCCATTCCTTTTTAATCCAGTGCTGAGTTCTTGCTCGGCTATCCCATTCACACAGAAGACATGGAATCTTCGTATAACCTGGTTGTTGACCCGACAACATACAAATCACTTTTAAGTCTCCACCAAGTAGCCAACCGTGTTCTTTGTATTTAACCTTAGCTAGAAGAAGCTCAAGATTTTCGTACGTTTCCTTCAAGTGAACCGAATGAGCCACAGGAACGGATGCATACACGTTACCGTTGTGAAGGAGCTAGGAGGACGCCTTTTAGACTTCTTTTGGAGGAATCAATGAAAAGTCTCCACTCATTTGGGTCATAGACTGCAGCGCCTAGCTTAAGTATTAGTTCTGAAACATTGTTGCAATATACCAGTGAATTTTCTTGAGAAAAATATTGTATGAATTTTTTTTTTCGCTTTCTGTGCCAATAAAATTACGTCTCGGGAGAAAGCAAGTTCTTTGCACGAAGTCTGGATCTCAAAATCTCTGAAGAATCCTTCGGGAGACACAAATCTCTTACCAAATCCTTAAGTTCACTTTGTGTAAACAATTGGGGTTCACGTTCACCAGATATTTCGGTTTGAAAACAATCAATATCATCGTTTCCATCGTCATCAGACACCGAATCAGATGAAGTTGTATCAAGAGTATTTGGTTTAGTAGGTACAGATAAACCAGGTCCATGAGCAACAGGTCTTAAAGCAGACTGAAAGTTTGGATAAGAAATTTCCTTTGTATTTTTAGTATTGTAGCCTTCTACGTTACATGACCAAAAATAGCAGTCATTGCTGTGATTTCTAGGCTCACGCCAGACCATTGGAATCCCAAAAGGTAAAGAATCCTTTTTACCTTTACTCCACAATCTAAGTTGTTCAACACAAACATTGCAAACTTTATGTGGAACCCATGATTTGTCTTGATCCCCAAGTTTCATTCCGAAGTACGCATAGTATGCTTTCTTGACGAAGTCTGTAATATCTCGCCTTTGTTTTTTCACAGTAAATTTTCCACAAATATAACAGAAAATGTTTGGGCTATTTACACACCATCTGGTTGCCATAGCGACAAATAAACAAATTTCAAAGGAGAAATATAGTCACCGCGCACCTTTGAATAATAGAGAACTATAAACTCGCACGCGGTGCGTTTCTCGAATGTTCTAGAAGACGCTATGACGTCACTTCCGATCTGGAAGCATTTATAGGCAGCAGTTTTTAATCAAAATTTAAGTGAGTCAATTTTAATAAAAATTACTTACATATTTAATATGAAATAAGACATTTTGTGAAAAATCTGTACGTGATGGCGAAAAATTAATATTATTTTCAGAATCAGCATGCAAAAATTACTATATAAGTGATAAAATATTTCGGACAACAAAACCATCGCAGGCCTGCGTTATGGCACCAGTAAAGGGCATTTATCTGTCATGAATGCTATTTGAAGCTGAAATAAGAGGAGGCCGTGAAGGATTGACTTCAGTTTGAAGTGGGGGTTGCATAAAAAGTTTGGGAAACGCTGCTATAAAATAAGGTTGCCATCAACCAGTGATGTAGTCGAGACCACCATGGCCAAAACCGAGACCGAGACCTAAGCACCCGAGACCGAAACCACAAAAAAGGTCTCGAGACTGGTCTCGAGTCCGATATCACTGCCATCAATAAACAAAAGAAAATTCACAATAATAAATATTTTGCAGTTTTTAATTCATACTAAGTATTTTATGTTAAAAAATTTTCTACATGAATAATGAAGTTTTTCAATCTTGCTTGCACATAAACTATCCCTACAGATCAATTATGTTCTTCTTTCGCATAATGCATGGAAAAATTTGGTTTGAAGTTGACACAGCAAACATAAGTCGTTCACTACCTCGATTCATTTTTTTTTTTTCAAAAATAGTTCTGGCTTTTAAAATTGAAGAACTTACCGAAAGGAGAAAAAATGGTCTCCATTTCTGAAGATTTTGCTTCAGAATTTTCTCTAAATTCTAGTTTCGTTTTCGCCTTTTTAATGTTCTCAATATCCGCCAAGAAAATGACAATTTGTGATCCAAATTTTAAACTGTACAATTAAAGAAGCAATTTTTTTAGTGGAAAAGTCTATAAAATTGCTACTCATATATATATATATATATATATATATATATATATATATACAGGGGCGTAGACAGCGGGAGAGGGGAGTTACGGGGGCTTCAGCCGCCCCCGAAATAAAATCATAGGTTTGATATTTCTATGCATTACTTATGAGTAAGTACACCATGCCAAGTACTTTCAGCACATGTTTAATTATTGTAATACATTTAGAAATGTGTTTTTACTCATTTACACACGTTAATATATATGGGATAAATTTTAACAATTAAACACGTGAAATGACTAAATGATACAAACTCACAAGGAAAAAGAAGAATGATTCCAAGGCCTTTCGTGTATTCAGAAGTACATTCCCTGACGAGGTGTATGTACTTCTGAATACACGAAAGGCCTTGGAACCATTTTTCTTTTTCCTTGTGAGTTTGTATCGTGTGTATATATATATATATATAATATATATAATATATATATATATATATATATATTAGCCCCTCCCGAAAAGAAATTCTGGTTACGCCACTGTGTATATATATATATATATATATATATATATATATATAGTGTAAATAGGATTAAATATGTAAATGATTTCCGATAAGGATTTTGTTTAAAGCGACAAATAAATTAAATATATTACAACAGCCTGTTCACTTTTTACAAACAAAAAATGGGTGGGTGCAAACATAAGATGTACTATATAAACTGAACGTTGTTCAACTCCTTCTTCCGAGAAAAAAAGTTCGCTTAGAAACCTGAAATTTTTAATGAAGCGTAATAATTTACTTATCAATACAGATAATTTACACATACAGAAGTATAATATTAACATATTACAGTACAACGTAGATGGCCTCACAAACAAAATCATGCAGCTTAGGGAATTCGTACACAAACAAAACATTCACATAGCACTTATACAAGAAACAAAACTAAAACGCACACACAAAACACCCACCATCCCTGACTTCACGGCGATCCGTCAAGATCGTACTGGGGGTAACGGGGGTGGACTCATCACTTACATACGTAAAAGCATTAGCTACACTGATGCTACCCAAAACATTACAAACACAATCCAAGCAGATAACACGATAGAAATACAGGCAGTTAACATTAAAACACGCGCAAAACACAACACCACACTAATCAACATTTACATCCCACCAGATAGTTCACCTCAGGTGCCAGCCAATTACAATCCACAGTTACACAATCTTGCCTCTCTCACTAATGTCATCTTAGGAGGAGACTTCAACGCCAAAGACACTAGTTGGTACCTGCACAACCAAAACAACACCAGAGGCGCCAACATAGCCACACAACTAAACAGCCTCTTCATTCTTAACAATACAGAAGAACATACACACATACCACATCAAGCAGGATACTCAAACTCCTCCCCAGACATAACGTTCTGTTCCCCCTCACTAGCAACACATACACAATGGAGAACAGAAAAACAACTGTCATCAGACCACCTGCCCATCATCATTACAACACATTCTACACTCTGCCCCAACAGCCTTAGGCACACTTACAGAAATTACAAGAAAGCTGATTGGGAACAGTTCAAAATACAGACTGAGGAACAATTCACCACATTAAACAGCACACCCATCATAAACATCGATACAACACTCAAGACATTTAATCAGATTATCAATAATGCAAACAAATACATACCCAAGGGCAACATTAGGAAATACAACCCAAATTACACTAGACAAATAGCCCACCTCATAAGGCAACGTAACAACCTCAAACATAACACACAAACACCACACACAGAAGCCATAAAGCAGCAGATACAACAGCTCAACACAGAAATAAACAACAAACTCAAAGAAAAACAAACAGAAACATTCAGGGAATTCATAACAACACTAAACCACTCCACAGATACATACAGGCTATACAAGACTATAAACAGCATTACCCACTCTAACAGCGGCATTCACACCTCACACGCGGCTATCTGTCGCAGCCAAAATAATATCCTAACATACACACAACAAGCTAACATTCTAGTTAATCACTACGCAAAGATAAGTCACTTAAACAGAGACAACAACCAGAAACACGCAGACAAACAAACAGCCAGACACAAGAAAACCTACAGACTCGACACGACCATTACACCCTTCAATACAGACCAGACCACCAAGATCATCAAAAACATTAAAAATTCGAAGGCTACTGGACCAGACAACATATCTAACATACACCTTAAACACTTGGGCCCACAAGGAATACTAGCTCTCACAAATATCAGCACATATTCATACCAACACTGTATTATTCCTGACATATGGAAACAAGGTAAAATTATTACACTACTCAAACCAAACAAAAATCCAACAGAACCAGCTTCCTATAGACCCATTACTTTACTATGCACACCTTCCAAAGTAACAGAAAGACTAATCTTACAAATCACCAACCCACACATACCACTATCGCCTACTCAACATGGATTCAGACCTCACCACTCAACCACGACATTACTCACTAACCTGACGCAGCACATCATGGATGGCATCAACTCTAGAAGACCAGCTCAACGTACACTATTAGCAACAATACATTAGTAAAGCATTTGATGCTATCCCACGCTTCCCTCTCATAAACAAAATACTCAACACAAACATGCACAATAACACCAAAAGGTGGCTGAGCAACTATCTCTCAGGAAGATACTCACATGTCACATTTAATGGCAAGTCATCCAAAAACAAGCTTTTTCCGAACGGGGTCCCTCAAGGCTCTGTTCTCTCACCAACACTCTTCAACTTATACATGCATGACATTCCAACACCCATAGATAACAAGCTTACCTTATCATCATATGCAGATGATATCACTCTAACATCCACCCACAACAACATCGACACCGCTACAAATAACCTACAAACATACATAAACAGTATACAAGACTGGCTCACACACAATAGACTCAAAGTAGCGCCCACAAAATCAACCATCACCTTGCTTACAAGCAACACAAAAGAACACCAGGTAATTCCACAACTTACACTAAACAACATCAACATTCCACACACTCACAGAACCAAAATACTAGGTGTCACATACAACACATCATTATCTTTTGCAAACCACATTCAGGACATTAAAAACAAATGTACGTCAAGACTTAACACGCTTAGGGTACTAACAGGCACAAACTTTGGACACCAGCAGGAAACAACATCACTCATCTACAAACAATATATTCGCTCAGTTATGGACTATGCTAGCCCATGCTGGGCACCCATTATCTCAAACACACACATAAACACCTTACAAACAATACAAAACAACGCACTTCGTATCATTACAGGATGCACTCAAACAACACCAATAGAACACCTGCACACAGAAACAAAAATACTAAAAGTTAGGGAACATTTAGACATGAGGGGGAACACAATTCATGGCAGCAGCGACAACTAACCCACAACACCCTTGCCACTACATGTACAATCATGCACCAACACCTCGCACCATTAAGGTAACACCAGAGAGACATTATAACCAAATACTCCATTCCATACCACGCCCCACAGACATCACACAGTACAGAAAACACATACACACACACCTAACCCACAAAGCACTGACACGACTCGGTCCGAATGCGGTCCTAGGTGCGAAGCCGCCGCCCATTAACAGGTCAGAGATCAGCCTGAGCAGATCGGATCGAGTTAACTTAGCACGATTCCGATGTGGACATCACCCCAACTTATGGACATATAAACACAGACTAGACAACTCCATAGACGACACCTGCCACCTGTGCCAAGACACACCACAAACAATTGAACACATTATGACGGACTGTACCGCTCTAGCACAACAACGAACACAACACAACATCACGAGTGCGCTGAACCTCTGGTCCACTCCGGAGAGGGCGATCGGTTACCTGCGTGCCGCCGGCTTGCTCGATCAGGGTGGGCTGATCGGCTAAACAACAACAACAACTTATCAATAACGACTGTTTATTATTATTATTATTATTATTATTATTATTATTATTATGAGTTATCTTAAAGCATAAAATATCGAAAGAAAAACAGAATAATACTAATTAGTAATTTTTTGTTTTTCAGAAATACTTATGTTATTAAACGAAGCTTTTTCCATCTATTCTCTTGGACACACCTGAAAATGTTGCCGTACTTTTCTTTCTGAACTTGTAATACATTCTGGAGTTCATGTTTACTCCTGATTTGATTCCCTGAAATGAGACTGCCCCAATCTCCTGTTGAAACAATAAATACGACATATGTCAGTCAATCAGTAGCGTTATTATTATATTTATTTACATTTATTTGTCACTGGTGCAACAAGGTTTTCAGTGACATACAGTAGTCCCTTGTGCAACGCGGGAGTTACGTTCCTGGGAAAGGCCATGTTTGGCAAAACGGCATTGCACAAACTTAATACCTTATGGGAAAATTTAAAATGGAGATACGCGACCTCGGAATATAACATACAATTAGGTGTTTTTTCGTAATAAAAACCTGAGAGTAAATACCTGTACATATATATATATATATGGAATAAACAAATCATAAAACAAGAGTGAATGATGATGATGATGATGCCCTTGGTAATGATGATGAGTTTGGAGCGTGAGGGGTTAATTGTTTGATGCTGAGGGATCATCGAACGCAACGACATGTTTAAAGAAGGAAGTTATTGTTTGCTCTTTTGCCTTCCTCCGTAAATCTTTCATGAGCTCCCTGTAAGGTGTTAAGAGATCTTCAAGTCGTCTCTTAAATTTAAGGCTCCTCTCCATTATCGGGTCCATGTTAATGCCAATCTCTGCCAGCTCGTTTGCCTTGCATAGGAAGTCTGATAACGGCTTTGTTGTCAGGATAGGCTCTGCAGGTTCATCCTCTTCTTCAACCTCACTGTTACTGCTTTTTGATGCAATAAACTCTTCAAGCTCCTCATTGGTCGGCTCTTTGTGATGAGATTGCAGCAGCTCTTCCACGTCCTCATCTCTCATGTCGTCAAACTCTCCCCTCCGAGTTCTTTGGCCGGCTTGACGATGCCGAAAATTCCCCTAACTACGGTGGGGAATCCCTTGAAGTTGTTCACCACTTCAGGCTAAAGATGATTCCAACAAGCATTCATTGTCAGATCCATGGCGGGCGAACAGGGTGACCGCCAGAGGCGCAACTGCCCTGGGGGCGCCAAAAGCCCCTCGTAAAAATTATCGATTGCATGAATACAATCTTTAGGGTATGTATAGGACGCTTGCTTATTCCTGCCGGGGGGCCATTTTGGCTGCTAAGGCCGGCTCTGTTCATTGTCGAGGGTTTAACTTCATCCCAGGACACCTTGATGACATCGATGCAGTCCTTGATGTTGTAGGATTTCCAGAATTGCATTAAATTCTCCGCTGTACCATCATCAAGAGCCTGGATGCACGCCTCTACACACCTCGAGTGTAGTAAGACTTGAAAGTCTTCATTACGCCTTGGTCCATAGGTGGTGATTGGCATCAAGAACTTCGTTACTCGAAGAGCTATCACCCTTCGATTCTGTGGCTGTTCATCCGACGTTTGGTTCAGGGAGTTCCACCCAGGCCATAAGTCGCTCATTTTGTGTGGGACCTCCAAACTGCAGTTGAGGTCAGAGCGTGTCTCGATTGAAGGCTGGTTAATCCTGGCAATTGAGTCAGGGTGTGTAGTCCCTCGAGTCCCCACATAATTTGGTCCTTCGAACCGGTTGTTTATAACCTGATTAACCAGCTCTATTGGCTAAGTTCGGTTCTGATTATAGGATGTTAACTTTTTAGACCATAATCAGCCTTTTTAAAAATGTCTTCCGAATGTCAATTGGTTAAGGACCTCACCCAAGCTGACAAAGATCTCGACTATGAAGACGAGGAGCTCAGAGATTGGGTATCTAAAATGCAGATAGCTGAGCGTCAGCGAAGGGCTGAAGAGTTAAGCATGAGAAAGATCGAATCAGCGGCGAAAGCCCGTGCTGAGGAATCAGCGGCGAAAGCCCGTGCTGAGGAATCGGCGGCGAAAGCCCGTGCTGAGGAATCGGCGGCGAAAGCCCGTGCTGAGGAATCGGCGGCGAAAGCCCGTGCTGAGGAATCGGCGGCGAAAGCCCGTGCTGAGGAATCGGCGGCGAAAGCCCTTGCTGATGAGGTGAAAAAGTTAGAGCTCGAATTTAAGCAAACAATTAAGCTTAAAGAGCTAGAAATCGAGCAAGAGCGCGTGAGAGCGCAGGCTAACCGGCCCTCAAAGGAAGATGGGCTTTCTAAGGTTGCAGGTAATTCAGTAAAGTTACCGCACTTGAAATTACCGATTTTTTAGGGTAAACTCACTCATTGGTTTCAATTTTTTGATAGTTTTAGTTCACCAGTACATACGCGCACGGACCTAGCCTGTTCTCTTAAGTTTACCTACTTAAGAGGCCAACTACGGGGAGAGGCCTTGAAGCTCCTCGAAGGGGTTTTATTAACCAATAATGATTACGAAGAAGCATTTAAACTACTTCAAGAAACTTTTGGGAAACCACAGCGCATCATTCAGACGCATATTTACGCCTTGTTCGATGTAAAGGGTCCTGCCGCAAGCTCTAAGGACTTGGGAACATTCCAGTCCGAATACGAGTGCCATTTGAAAGGATTAAAATCCTTAGGAGTTAAAGTAGAAGATGCTGGTTTTGATTTAGCCGCTCTACTTATTAGAAAGTTATCTAATAAGATTAGGGATAACTTAAATAGGGCCGCAAGATCCAATTACTGGGAATTAGACGCCTTTCGGGAGGCCATGAATGCCGAACTAGAACACATACAAGATGATGAACCAGAAGTGAAGGCGGAAACGTTGGTCCCCCGTAAGAGGGAACAACATAGTCGCAGGATAGGAAAAGGGAATGATTCACCCTATGAGAAATAAAATAAATTTACAGCAGGCCAATTTAACGTCACTGCTAAATCAAAGGGAAAAGGCAGGCAAAAGACGGCATCCGAAGTTCGTAAACAAATCCTGTAAATTGTGTTTTAAGGAACATGTGTCGGTGTGTGATTCATATAAAGATGGCAAGAGTAGGGCAGAACGAGCAAAGGAGATGCACTTGTGTACTCTTTGTCTCGGAAATAACCATACGGAAATAGCCGTAGCAACCAGACTTACCGACGTTGAGAGTTGAGGCACAATACTGTTTTGTGTTATAAGCGGATGGAAGAACCGGTACAAGTCGAAAATACGACTACTGTATCAGCAGCCCCGTCTACCCAGATAGAAACATTGTCTTCTCGAATAAATATCCCAGGCTTGCAGGATACAGTACACTCTCTAAAAACGAGGGGTTCATGGTAGCCGACCATATTACGTCGGACTATATTGGTAATGTAGATTTACTAATCGGGGCAGATTTCTACTACCAATTTATAACTGGCCATAAGGTTGTAGATAAAGTACATTTATTGAAATCCCCCATGGGGTACCTAATATCTGGTCCTTTATGTGAGCATGGGAATGAATTTCCGGAGGTAGCTACGGACGTAATAACTGTTCTACACATTGGAACGGAACATGAGGACATAACCACTTCCCTTCAAGGGTTATGGTCACTGGATACGATAGGCATTCGCTTTCATCCAGATCCTCAGCAAGAACAAACTCTGAAGATGTTTAATGATAATATTGACTATAAAAATGGTCAATATATCACCAAGTTACCATGGAAGCCCAACCATCCTAAATTAAAGGACAATTATGCGTTGGTTCGGGGTAGATTAAACTCTACTTTAAACCATTTAAGATCTAAACCCGAACAGCTTTATGGCAAAGTGATAAAGGAACAACTTGAAAGGGGTTTTATAGAGGAGGTAAAGCCTACTACTCCTCTACTGCCCAACGGTAAAGATGTACATTACTTAGCTCACCATGGAGTCAAAAAGGATTCCGCGACTACGCCTCTGCGCGTAATTTTTTGTTCTGCTGGTGTTCTGCTCATTTTGTGTGGGACCTCCGAACTGCAGTTGATGTTAGAGCGCGTCTCGATTGAAGGTTGGTTAATTCTGGCAATTGAGTCAGGGTGTGTAGCCCCTCGAGTCCCCACATTGACATCGTGTATGAAGTAGTTGTTGAACCAATCATCGAACGACATGCTTTTTACCCAAGCCCTCTTATTCGATCGCTAATCCTTCCCTTTTAGAGTGCGCGGGTTTTCGGTGGGGTAAACCAATAAAGGTTTGCACTTGAAATCACCGGATGCATTGCCACAAAAGAGAAGAGTAAGCCTGTATTTGAACGCCTTGAATCCGGGTGCTACCTTCTGCTCCTTGGAGATGTAGGTTCTGCTGCCCATATTTTTGGTAGAAAAGCCCGGTTTCATCTGCACTGAAAACCTGTTCAAGGGCATAACCTTTCTCAGTGACAAATTCAAGAAAGTGGGGGCTTCAATTTCTCAGCTGCCTCATGATCTGTTGATCCAGCTTCACCCTGCAGCTTGACGTTATGCAGATTGTATCGTCGAGTGAAATTTGCAACCCATCCTTTGTTTGCATGAAATTCACTGTCACAGATCGAGCCTTCAGAGGCGATCACGTGTTCGTATAGGCTACGAGCTTTCTCACGTATGGGCAGTGCCGTCAACAACTGAGCCTTTACTGTTCACTTGGTCACTAATCCACATACTCAATAAGCTCGCCATTTTTTCTATTTGAGAAATTCTCTAAGGCACGTATTTATTTGCATTTATAGACAAACTGAGAGCTCGAGTGCACAGAGAGCGCGGTTGAGCGTCAAATGCCGTGCGCGCCCAATTTAAGACCGCGTATAATTAAATTTTCTACGTGTTGGATAAATAAGTATCACATAAGAATCACATTAAATAAATAAATCAAATCCGCGTTGAGGACACCCGCGTTGGACAAGGGTTTACTGTATTCTAAGGTCAACAGTAGTCCATAAGACATGGTTGTTTATCGAAAAATCAAAACTTTTTTATTTTTAGATATATAAATTCGAGTAACCACTCAAAGGAATCATGACTTATTTTTAAATCTAGATTCTAGAGGTTTGTGTTAGTATCAGTGTCATTAAAGTTTAATATTATCGGATCTTTTCGGTTTGACGGTCTGTAATATTTTTTAACTTTACTTGTTTTTTATTGTCCAGTTTTAATCGAGGATTTCAAAAATAACATTTATGTTTTAGAGAAACAAATAGTGAGGCAGTTATATGCAATTTAACAAATTTAAAATATGTATTTTTAAACCGTATTGGGATCTTTTTGGTTTGACGGCTGGCAGAAAAAAACGAGTCATGGCTACGAGACCGTCAAATTCTAGACTCTACCAACTGGTTAGGTTAACTGAATGCCCAGTTAGGTTAACAGAATGCCCGGTTAGGTCAACTGTACGCCCTTGACGATTGGTTAGGTTAAGTCATGATATTTTCGTCAGTTTACTGTCAAAACAAAGGAAAATATCATGACTTAACCTAACCAATCGTCATGACCGTACAGTTGACCGAAAACTTTCCGGGATTTTGGAATCTTAAAGCGTATATGATATTCTCTAAACTAAAATGTATAACTGCCTCACTATTTGTTTCTCTAAAACATGAATGTTATTTGTGAAATCCTCGATTAAAACTGGACAATAAAAAACGAGTAATGTTAAAAAATATTACAGGCCGTCAAACCGAAACGATCCATATTATTATTTTCATGATAATAAATAGAAAATTGGATGAAATTTTTGCTTCTTTTTCTGATTTCTTAAGAAAATTGTCATTATAATTATAAGAACAATAAAGAACTGTTAAATACTATGTATTCATTATTTGTCAATAAATGATTACACCTAAAATAAATAATTATAATACAGTTTATAAAAGTTTAATGTATTTATTTTAGTTACCTAAATTATTTTCTAAGTTTAACATAGAAAATGCATCAAATTTTATGAACGAAGACTTCAATAAAAATAAATATTTAAGTCAATCTCTGATAATGATGATTAAAATACTATACTACTACCACTACTAATAATACAGTAATTACAAATAACAACTGAAATTAGTATTTCAATAATCAAATAAAGGTATTTATGCAGTAAAATAACATGACCCAAGATTGTCAAATCTATACTTTTCTTGTGTAATTTAGTTTTATTTTGTTCAAATCTGACCCTCATTTCTTATATAAAATTGCCAAAACCTAACCTAACATAACATACCTTAGTACTTAAAAATTCTACACGTGTGTACCCAGCCCCGGGTTTACCCCCAGTGCCTTATCCTTGTATATGAAAATAATATGGTAATTATGCAGTGAAATACGTGACCCAAGATTCTAGTCAAATCTATACTTTTCCATTGCAATTTAGGTAAACGACGGCGTCTGATTGGCTGGGTCCAAATGAAGTGCTATGATTGACTAGAAAAAACAAAAGACAGTCACACTTTGAGTACTGAAACACATTCGGGACAGTTTCTATGGAAACCATGGCAACTCATTAAAAACATTTTAGCATGTTTTAAAAAAAATCTAACTTCCTTTTATTAAGTTTGGGCAAGAAATGAAGGTCAGATTTCAACAAAATACACTAATTACACTACAAAAGTATAGATTTGACTAGTATCTCGGATCATGTATTTTACTGCATATTAACTCAAACAAATATAAAATTATCAATAAAATATAAAATTGTTAGTAATATTAATGATAACAGTAACTTGTAAATTTTAATTTTATTTCTATTAAGGTCTACCAATATAAATAAAGTTCTCTACATTTTCTATGTTCGATTCTTGAAAGGCAACCCAACCTTATGAGCTGCTGTTAACCCTCTACCGCCGAATGGGTCTAATACGTACCATTTGTGACTGATTCGTTTTATAGATTGATTGATTGATTATATTGGGGTCAAAACTTATTTTATGCCTTTTACAAGAAATCTTTTTGGTAGAAATCAAAATATGTTAAACCTGAAAAACGGGGTGGGTCACAGTTTTATGAATTGTGAAATTTATAATGAACTGAGTAATTAATTCTATGAGCTAGCTATATGAACAACAAATGAATTAAGAAATTTAAATCGGAAATTAATATTAAATATAATGAATGAAATTATAAACTTTTTCATTTTCAATATCAAATAGAAATATCAATTCAATATCCAAAATCATTTTATGTAAATGTTATTAGCTTCAGATATGTTTTATTTCTTTTATTTAGCCGTATTTCAATGTTACTTTTATTTTCAAATTTTTGAAAAAGTAGCATTCATTCACAAAGTATCCGGACAGGGTGTTTATATTTAGAACAAGGTCACGCTTGGAGTTGACTGTGTTAAACATGTCTTTGCATGTCGAGACAAGTTGACTGATAGGGGTGCACTTCACTGTGTAGCGTCAGTCCACTGTGGTAAGCCGATAAAGTTAAAGAAAGGTGTTTTGTTTCGTGGCGATTTCTTACGATGTCGGAGAGTACCGAGCAACGTGCTTGTACTAAATTTTGTTTTAAAATTGGGAAAACTCCAGTGAACCTTTTGATTTACTCAAAATAGCATACGGTAATGCTGCTATGGGCCCGTACACAAGTTTTTGATTGGTTCTGCCGGTTTAAAGATGGAAGAACTTCCATCGAAAGTGATCCGCGGTCTGGACGACCGTCAACATCAAAAATTGATGAAATCGTGCAGAAGTGCGCACTATATATATAGTCCGAAACGATCGACGACTGACTGACTGTTCGCGAGATGGCAGAAGAGGTCTGAATTTCGATAGGGTCATGCCACTCAATTTTAACCGAAGATTTTAACATGAAATGTGTTTCAGCAAAGTTCGTGCCGCGGCTACTAACAGAAGAGCAACGGGAAAATCGCATGTTCGTGGCCTCTGATTTGTTTGAGCGTGCATGTAACGATGTGACTTTTTCATAAAACATTGTAACAGATGATGAGACGTGGGTGTACGAATAGGATCCCGAAATCAAGCAGCAGTCGTCAATGTGGAAGAGTCCTACGTCCCCAGGACCAAAAACAGTGCGGCAAGTGCGCAACAAAACGAAGGTCATGTTACTTGTTTTTTGTTTTGTTTTTTGTTTTTAACTGTGAAGGTGGTGTGCACCATGAATATGCTTCAGACAGGGACAAACAATCAACAAGGAATTTTACAGTGAAGTTTTGAGACGTCTACGTGAAGCACTTCGGAGGAAACGGCCGCAGAAGTGGGAGTCCGGAGACGAAATGCTTCATCACGATAACGCGTCATCTCCCGCGTTGCAACTTGTCCAGCAATTTTTGGCCAAAAACTCTACCTCCCAAGTACAGCAACCGCCATATTCGCCGGATTTAGCTTCATGCGACTTTTTTTTGTTCTTGAAGCTCGAACAAACCCTGAAAGGACACTAGTTTGTTCTTTCTCTGTCTATAAAATTCTATAAAATCAATCGCATCAGTCCGGATACTTTTGACACAAACCGAAAACAGCAAACAGCAATTCATAAGGAAGGTTGTTTTTCACAAAGAAATTATTTTATTTAAGTATTCCTTATATAATATTATTCAACATAGAAAATGTAACGAAATTTAGGGACTCTAATATAAAACGAATATCTTTCCATAAGTGTATGGAATGTAATGTATGGAAATCAATGGTTAACTCATTAATATAAAAATACTGACACTATCAATTATATAATTGATAGTGTCAGTATTTTTATATTAATGAGTCAACCATTGATTTAGTTTTTTAAATAATAATTTACAATATTCTCAGTATTACTGTTTTCTTTCAGTTCATTATTTTTTTTAAGTGTTATTTGTACTTATTATTTTAATATTCTTAGTTACTATTTTAATTAGTACAATAAAAAATTAACTTTCATATTTAATGTAATTTTCATTACAGAGATTTATATATAAATGAAATTACATACGTAAGTCAGTCTTGTACTATATTAATACACATTATAGTACTACGTTTCATATATAAATATTTAATTTAAGTCAGTCTCTTATAATGATAATTATTAAAATACTATAACTACCATTATTAATAGTAAAATAATTATAACTAATAACTGGAATTAATATTTTAATAATCAAATAAATATAAAATTAGCAATAAAATATAAAATTGTTAATAATATTAATGATAACATTAACTTGTAAAATGTAATTTTATTTCTATTAAAGTTTACCAATAATATATAAAGTTCTCTTCATTTTCTATGTTCGAGTCTTGAAAAGCAACTTTGCCTTATGAACTGCTGTTTATTCTCTTTGCATTTATAGTGTCCACATTCATTTTTAACGTGACAGGTGAGTGAGTGAGTGTGCTTTGGTGATCGAAATATGTCTGTCTGTCTGTCTGTCTCTAAAAATAAAACATTTCTGAAATTTGATTTTTATGAAAAATGTTGGGGAAACTATAAAACCTACGTAACTCGAATTTTGAGATTGATTCATTTAAAAGTTCTATGAAAGAAATTTTGGAAGAAATCAAAAATATTAAACCCAAAATGGGGTCACAGTTTTATGAATTGATATTTTGTTCAGAAACGGAACCTACATAACATGTACAGTATTTCAAATATATAAGAAGTGAGTGGTTCTATGAACTACGAACAGGTGTTTTAATTTAGAAATTTAAATCTAAAATTAATATTAAATAACTTATAATAAAATGATAAATAAACTTTCTAAATATCTGTTAAAATATCAGTTTTAATATCAATAATTTTATGGGAAAATATTTGTAATTTTTCTAAATGTGATTGATTAGCTTCAGGTAAGTTTTATTTCTTTTATTTACCTGTATTTCAACTTGATATTTTTATTTTAAAATTTTGGAAAATGTAGCAGTTCCTTGAAAATGTCTGAAGTGTGCAAGCGAAACGTTGGATTGAAAATTAACAAAGCAGCAACTTTGTTTTATTATATATACAGAGAGAGTGTCCCAGAAGTCTGGACTGATTGGGAAAATAAACATTATATTTTTAAAGTGAAACAAACGCATTTCTAATGTCAGTTTTACATATTTCAGGAAAGAAAATACTCTGATGGTTCAGTATACCAATACCAAGGTGGAACTGGTATTGTTACACGTTTCCGGAAAAAGCCAGAGGGAAATAACTGAAATGCCTCCCTCTGGCTTTTTCCGGAAACATGTAGCAATACCAGTTCCACCTTCTCTTGATTGGTATACTGAGCCTGAAATATGTAAAAACTGACATTAGAAGTGTGTTTGTTTCACTTTAAAAATATGTTTTTCCCTATGAGTCCAGACTTCTCTGACACCTTGTATAAATAAATAGTCCTCAAGATTTCTTTAGTTGAAAGAAATCTTTTTCCAGTAGCTCAGTGGCTACGGTGTTGATTGAAGCTCTGAGTTCTCTCTCTCCCAACTGCTGGCTGGCATCAGATGGAGTTAGTTGGGTAGACAGGCACTAACTGAATCACCCTGTTTCTGATCGGGCTAAGGTCACCCTTAGGGCACACTCACCCCCACATATTTGGGGGAATGAGTTTCCTGGATTATTATTATTATTATTATTATTAAGTAGTAGTAAGTAGTAAGAAGAGTAGGTAAATTTTTTTTAAATAAGACAGACATTTTTATAAAACACACATTTAAGCGAATTTCGAAAACAGCAAACAGCAATTCATAAGGCAAAGTTGTTTTTCAAGAAAAATTTAATTTTTATTTAGGTTTTCTCTATAAAATATTATTCAACATAGAAAATGTAAGGAAATTTAAGGACCCTAATATAAAAAGAATAGCCTTTCACAATGTATTAATATAATTGATAATGTCAGCATTTTCATATTAATGACAACCATTGATCTAGTTATTGATAAAATAATTTAGAATAATAATAATTTAGAATATTCTAAGTATTATAATTGTTTTAGTTCAGTTTACTATTTTTTTGTCATTTGTATTTAATATTTTAATATGCTTAATTACTATTTTAATTATTACAATAATTAAAATAGCCTTTAATATTCAATATAATTTTCATTATAGAAACGTATATATAAACTAAATTACATATTTAAAACAGTCTTGAGCTGCGTTGATACACAATTAGTATTATTTCTCATAAAAATATGTAAAAATTCTAAATTTTATAGTTTGAGAAGATAAATGAAAATAAATATTGAAGTAAGTCTTGTACTGCAATAATTCGAATTGTGCTTCTACAAAATGTACAGATAACAATTGTTTAAGTAATACAATACATTTCTAAACCTAAAATATAAAAATAATGACATTTTCAATCCTAATATTACCTTGTGAAATGTTATTTCATTTCTATTAAGGTCCCCCTTTACAAAGTTTGCTACATTTTCTATGTTGAATGTTGAAAATTTATTGGGTAAAACTTTAATAAATACGAAAAAAATAATAATTCTATTATTTGTTAAAACATTTTAGGTATAATCATTTAACTAAGGTGAAATACGATATTAGAATAGGATTTAATGATTCTTTATTATTCTTATAATTATAATTATTACAAATTTCTTGAATAATCAGAAAATGAAGCAGAATTTTTAGATTATTTTCGGCTTAGGATTATAAAAATAATACAAACAAACAAAACTTCGTTATTTCGGATCATTCACAATTCATAGCATTTAACCGTGGCGGTCCTGGGCATAGGCGATATAGGCGGCCGCCTAGGGCGCCAACTGGTGGCGGGGACGACATAGCACGCCCGTTTTTTGTTTTTTCTCAAACAGGCTCCAAGTCCAGGGCTCAAGAAATTTACCAATTCACGGTCTCACCAACCCCGGTTGGAGATAGATATTTATCCTCGGTGATAGGTATCGATTTTGCTTGTAAAAATCAATTTATAAAACTAAGTTAAAAGTTATTTCATTAAAATAAATAAGCAATGAAATGGTATAAGTTAAAACTGTCTATAATTATTAAAATGAGCATTAATCATGCGGTTTCTGAGCAGATTTCCTATGATGACATCATTTATGAATTTGCATCAAAGAAGACCAGGAGCATCAGGTTTTAATAGGAAAACAACTAGACCTAAAACTTCTGCGAAAAATGCTCTGTTTGAATTGGTCCACAATTAACCCACCCCTTATTTCTCCAGTCTAACTATAGAGTAGATCAAGTCTAGCCTAGAGGGGTCAGCCTAGAGATTCCGGAAATGGTCCAGAGCGGGCAGATAAATTGAGGTCCACAGTAGGATTCCTCACAAGATTAGGTTAGGGCAATCTACCTTCACCTTTGTTAAGCTATGAGTTGATGCTGGGTCTTAGGCCACAATGTAGGCCTAACTTGTCTGACCCAGCTTAATTTAATGTAATTAACTGTCTGGTGTAAAAACTCAATTAGTCACTTACTTTTAGTTATTGGAGTCTCTCCCTTCTCCGGTTCTCATTGTCGAGAGCGTACTTTGCTGGTACGTCCTCTCGCCCTGTTCTTCGTTTTCGTTCTCCCTTTGTTCTCCTCTTCGCGGGGCTTCTTGTACCAGCGTTGTCCTGGTTTATTCCTCAGTTGGTTTAGCGGTAATGTATCTCCATTACCGAGCACGCTCCTCCCACACAGTATATAAATACTAGTGTGGAGAATAACTCTGGTGAGCAACCAATTGGTTTCATCCACCCAGTTATTGACATAAAAGGAATTTATTAATTGTTAGATTAACTACCTACCTACTCAGTGAACCATTTTCGTTACCTCCCAACTACCCACTCATAAGTTTTCCATAACTTCCAAACCAAATTTAAAATTCAGTTATTTGCTAGCTGGCAATCTTATTCCTTTATGAAGCTACATCGTGTGACTTATTAGTGTTTTTCATTTATCTTTTTTGTGTGCAATATACATTGGAATATTTATTTTGTCTGCAATATATTTGGGAATCTTTATTGAGTGTTCAATTATATTATTCATACATGATTTCTTTGTAGTTTTTGTTTCAAGACAACTTGTTCTTATTTGAAGCTAAGAACAATAAATGAAGGAGGTGCTTTGTGTTTTAAAGACAATGTGTTCAGTGTGTTTTATTGCGGCAGAGGTTATGCACCCGGGGGGGGGGGAGTGTGCTGTTGACAGAGGAAGGGCACTTTGCATGATCTCGCCTAGGGCGCCAAAAATACCAGGACCGCCACTGGCACTTAACCTAATATACAAATACAATATTATTATACATTTAACCTAATATGCAAATACTATCTTTGTACACCACAAAATAAGGCATTAAATTTTTACACCAGCTGTTCTTTGAACCGAAACTGCCATATAGGTGAAAGATACACAGTATCTGAGGATAGAACATTGCACAGAAAAACATTAGAGCTGGTTTTGACCCTAGCATTGAAATTATATATACATATATATTCTTCAAGAATATTGTCAGTATCACTGTTATTAGTATTATAAATATTATTTTCATGATTCCAAGTAAAAAAATTGATTGAAATTTCTGCTTCTTTTTCTGACTTTTCATAAGAAATTATTATAATAATAATAATGAAGAAATATGAAATACTATGTATTCATTATTTGTCATCAAATGAGTACACCTAAAATACAGTTCAATTTAAAATTTTACCTTATTTATTCCAGTTTACTCAATTTATATCCTAAATTTAATATAGAAAGTGCATCACATTTTATGAACATAAACTTCAATAAAAATAAATATTTATTCGGTTTCCTATAATGATAATTAATATTCTACTACTACCACTACTAATAGTTAAATAATTACAAGTACCGACTGGAATTAATATTTCAATAATCAAATAAATATAAAATTAACAATAAAATATAAAGTTAATGATAACAGTAACTTCTAAAATGGAATTTTATTTTTATTAAAGTTTGCCAATATAATTAAAATTCTCTAAATTTTCTATTTTCAATTCTTGAAAAGCAATCCTGCCTTATGAACTACTGTTTATTCTTTTGAATTGAATATATGAGGCGCTGCCTGTGAAAACTCGCTAAGCGCCAAAAAAACAATCATCATCAAAGGGTGACTCTGGTAGATGTGAGAATTATAGGGGAATATCGCTTATTAATCATACTGTATAACAAAACTTTACAAAAGAATAATAGAAAAAAGAGCAAGGCAAATAATTGAAACAAGGTTGGGAGAGGAACAGCATGGTTATCGAAAAGATAGAACGAACGATACAGTGCCCAGAGGAAGAATGTGGAGATGTTTGGAGGAGATTTATGGGGTAAGGGGGACACTTCTTAGGGCTTTGAAAAGTTTGTATCACGTTAGCGAATGCAAAGTAAGGACGGGACAAAAATGATGAGTGGTTTGAAGTTAGAACAGGGGTGAAGCAGGGCAGTGTTATGTCACTACTCCTGTTTATAACCTACATGGACACAGTCATTGCAAGTTTCAAGCGATGTCATGAAATGAATAATAATAATGGAATAATGGCATATGCGGATGACATAGCATTCTGGACGACAAAGAGAGAAGATATAGAACAAGCTTTAATTGATTGGAAAATGTTTGAAGGAGGGGGGTATGGAAATGAATGTAGAAAAGACAGAAATATTAAGTGTATGTCGAAGAGAAGAAGGAGAATTTGGAGTTCAAATAGGAGATAAGGAAATAAGAAATGTTGAAAAATTTAAATATTTAGGGAGTATGTTTCCTAAAGAAAGTGGTAATATGCAAGAAATAACTGAAAGAATTGCAAAGTTTAGTAAAAATGTCGGAATGTTATACCCGCTACTGAGAGATGAACATATGCCCCTTGGGACTAAGGAAATAATCTTCGAAACAGTTTCAACACCAATACTGATTTATGGGTCGGAACACTGGAAAATGTGCATGGCAGATCGAAATAGAATTCAGGCGGCAGAAATGAGACCGCTGAGGACTATTCTGAGAAAGACGCGAATAGATAGGATAAGAAATGATGAAATAAGAACCAATGTGGGACTAACGCCGATTCTGAGAAAAATCGACGCTGCCAAATTGAGATGGTTGGGCCACTTGGAGAGAATGGAGGAGGGGAGAACTGCGAGGAGGTGCTGGGAGTGGAGACCAGAGAATGGCAGAAGACCGCGGGGGAGACCGAGAAGGAGATGGAGGGACGAAGTGGAGGAGAGCTTGCGAAGATACGACTTGCCCAGCATGCAAGAGCTCGGGGAAACGGGAGTGCTGCTGGATAGGGCGGAGTGGCGAAGGAGGCTGGCTCCACTGACAGGCTAACTAGCCTACCTGGGAGCTGAAGTATGAAGTATAGTATAAAAAGAGACATTTGAACACAATGTGCTGAAATGTCTTTTTTAATAATATTAAATAAATATTAATAAATATTTTGTATAAAGGGCAGTATGATAATATCGATTATCCTGTGTGCAAGCTATTCATAAACTGTATGACATATATATCGACTGGATGGTGGGGAAACATAGTGATGAGGAAAGAGTGACAAGAGGGTATTACAGTAATTTTTTAGGACTGAATTTAATATTTCATTTGCCCCTCCAAAGACTGATACCTGTGATACTTGTGATAAATTTGATGCTCAAGTTGCTAAATGCAGTGCAGATAAAAATAATGAAAGTGCGTAAACTGAATGAACATAAAGAATTAGTTAGGAAAGGTCAAGCCTTAATGAAAAAGTATGAAATAAATGATGACTCGGAAGTGTTTGCAGTGTGTTTGGATCTCCAGCAAACATTCCCAACACCTAAACCCTCCACACCTAAACTCTCTTTCTTTTACCTATTATAAAAGAAAACTCTGGACCTACAACCTTGCCATTCATGACCTCAAGACTGGAAAACCTACAATGTACGTTTGGAATGGAGTTACTACCAAAAAGGGGGTCTTTAGAAATTGCTAGTTGCCTCAAACAATGGATCGAAAAACTATTCTATTGATGATAGAACAGAACTTGTTTTTTCTGACAACTGTGCTGGCCAAAACAAAAATATTAATATGGTGTTATATTACTTGTGTGAAATACAGTGTTAATAGGTTTACTCACACTGAACATATTTTCTGTTACGACACCCGGATCTGAGCGCAAACTGGACGTGTAGTTTATATGCCACACCCGGAGCGAAAGGGTAAGTTACCGGCACGGTAAAAGTGATTTTGAAGATAGTCCTCCACATAATGTAAGGTTAATGGCAGGTAAAATACAATACACTAGGCTTTGACCTGTCACAAATTGAACTGAAACCAAATTACACTGCTCCTTCAACACTTACTTAGGGCTGAGAAACTCCGTGACTTGCAGGACCTGTCCAACTATATTTTTTCCCAGAAAAGAATAATTATTTCTTGGATATTATTAATCAAGAGCCGGCAGAAGGAAATTGTAGCATAAAATAGACAAATTTATCTTTCAAACAAAAAAAATGGTGTTATTATGTTAAACCGTTCAAAAGTTATAACAATTTTAAAGTTGCCAAACTCTGATCGCGTTTTTCTCAGTTTTTTAAAAAATGGCATTTATATCCTTCTCCCGCTGCGGCTACTCATTTATTTCAACACACATATTTAACCCTGGAACACTACCGTTAAGTTCCAGTTATACCATTATTAACGTTGGGTATATTATACCCGAAATTGGAAAATAAAAAAAAAATAGTTCCAATCAAAATGTATTAACGTACAAAAAAACATGACAAGATAAACTACTCTATTATTTCCCCTATACAAAGTGACAAAAACTAAAAAAAGTATTCAGGGGGATGCTAAAAAAAAATTCCACTCTGAGAGAAAATTAAGAGAAATGTTAACATATATTTCCAGAGAGCAACTACTACTGCAGTTAGGGACTTCTGCGTTGACCGACATAGTCCCTGAACATGTGAGCCTCTTCTGGTAAAGGCACAGCCTCCCTGCATCACCACGAACTGTAGGGTAGATAGACAAAACGGGCATTTTTTTGAGAGGCGAAAAATTATTGATTGGCAATAAGCAATTATTTGACCGTATAAATCCCCCTGTAAATGAACACTAACTGATATTTATTCATTACTATTATAATAAATGAGGATTGCGGGCAAATTCCAAGGGGGCATTTTTATGAGAGGCCAAAAATTATCGGTTGCCAATAAGCAATTATTTGACCGTGTGAATCCCCCTGTAAACGAACACTGATATTTATTCATAACCAACCTATGCATTGCATGCAGTCAGTACAGGCAGGGTAATAGTGGCGAGCAACACTGGTCGATGGCACAAATGACACCTGTGCCTTGTCTTCCTGTCTGAACCTTTAGGGCACTCTGCACACCTCACTAAGCACCACTACTTTCTGCAGCCACTGGTCCTGACGTGCCCCCAGCAGTGGCAGGGGTAGGGAGGTTCAACACAGCACAGATCGCATTCCTCAGCGGACGTGACAAATGTGGAGAAGTGAGCCTCTGCTCTGCCCATGGACTAATGAGTGCCAGTGCCAACTCCTGCATGTATTTCCTCCTTTTCATTTTCACTTCACCTCTCTTCGTAACATTGTCTGAGTGAATGATCCAAGAGTTTATAACACAAGCGTTCATCATGCCATAAAAGACACACAGTGGCCATCTCTTGGTTTTTCTTCCACAGGAGTACTGTGCATACATCTGGTCAAATGTATCAACACCTCCTTTCGTGTGGTTGTAAAATTCGATCACTTCAGGCTTGCCAGTGGGCCCTATGCTTGGCTGTGTGTGCACTGACGAAAGGAGCAGCACGACCTTCTTTTTCGTCGCTGTCGCAGGGAGGTAGGACACCAAAATCATTTCCTTAGTGAAAAGAAAAGCACTGGAGCCTGGCCTGCGACCTTCTTTTCCGGTCATCTCCTTCGGTATCTCCTTTTTGTTTCCTTTCACTGTCCCAACGAGGGTCATGCCACAGTTCTCCAACAGGTCAGTCAGTAGGGGCACAGAGGTGAACCAATTATCGGTGGTAACATTCCTGTTCGTCTGGTGATACTGCTTGGTCAGCTCCTTGGTGAAATAATGGCCAAGGCTTAGGCAACCCTGTGGTCTTGTTCCCTGTTTCCCCAGGTACGGTATCCCTGCTAGGAGATACTTGCTGTGGACGTCATTTGCAAGTACAGTTTTCAGTCCATATTTGGCAGGTTTGTTAGGGATGTACATCCTAAATGGACACCTGCCTCTAAATGCCAGTAGTTGTTCGTCCACAGTTATCCTCTCCGGATCATGTTAAGAAGAGCGAACCCATTTACCTCATGTTAAGAATAGCGAACCCAAAATTCAACAAGTTAAGAATAGCGAACCCAAAATTGAACAAGTTAAGAATGGCAAACCTAATGTTTCAACAGGGAAAAATACTTCGAAAAAAAAAATATGCTCCACTATTTCCATATAGCCAACTGATGGGGTTGTACTTGTATCAACTAAACCGAACACCCATACTTGATATGTGGGATATTTTGCTACCCGCACACGAAAGGTAGCAAAAATAACTGAATGCCCGGTTAGGTTAATTGAATGCCCTGTTAGGTCAACTGAATACCCGGTTAGGTTCATTGAGTGCCCGGTTAGGTCAACTGTACGCCCTTGACGATTGGTTAGGTTTAGTCGTGATATTTTCGTCAAAACTAACGAATCTATCACGACTAAACCTAACCAATCGTCAAGGGCGTACAGTTGACCTAACCGGGCATTCAAATTTTATCCTATGTAAATAATGGTTTTTACAAAATTCTCCATGTTAAGAATAGCAAACCCAAAAGTTTCCATGTCAAGAATAGGGAACCCAAAGTTATCCATGTCAAGAATAGCGAACCCAACACCCTATGGGTTCGCTATTCTTAACGTGATCCTATTCTCCCTGGGCACATAAAATTTACCACAGTTGGCAATGAATATGTCCCATATTTTTCTAATGGGAGCAAATTTGTCTGTGGCTTGCCTCTCCCGCCTTGTGTCAGGGTCATCAAATCGCAGGCAGGCGAGCAGGAACGTAAAGCGACCCTCAGACATAGCAGCACGGTACATACCGGCGCCGGTACTAGGGCTCCACATTTCCTTAGTAGAAAGATGGTTGTCCCTCTGGCAACCACTGAAGATAAGAAACCCCAGTATCGCACGCACCTTTGCTGCTGTTGTTCTCTGAAGCGTAGCTGTTCTCCTCCGATGCTTGACAGCTTCAGCATCTATCCGAGTGTTTGTCCAGGTCACAACTTCCTCAATAATTTGCTCCTCAAAAAGTAATGAGAAGCACTTCTCAGGGGTGTCAGCATTCGATGCCGCCGGTGTTGGCCCTGGGGTAAAAGCAGGCATTATATTTCGTGCTGCTGTTCTGCTGGCCGCGGTGTCTGTGGCCGACAACTCCACCGGAAACCAGAAGTACTGCTTATAGTACTGGTTTGGAAGGTCACAATAGGGGACACATCATCACCATCATCGTCATCACGGCGCCGTCTTCGTCCGCTGCGACCAGCAGGAGGCGCAGCAGGGGCAGCAGATGTAAGGCGACAGGTCCTGGGGGAGCCATGCGGCTGGTGGTAGGCCTAGCAGAGGAATGACGTCGTGGTTTTTTCCTCTGGCGACGTGATGTGCTAGGCTCATCACTATCACTATCATCATCATCACTTGGTTCTTGTACATATTCTTTATCAAAGTCACTATCATACATTACTTCAGCTTCGATTTCATCCTCATCTTCGTCACTACTTTCTATGTTCATCATCACATCAAGTTCCTCCTGAGAAAGGTGTCCCACTACTTTCCTTGACATTTTCTATTATTTTTCAGTTATTGTCACTTTACAAATCACTCTGAAATGCAATAATCACTACCTGACACACAATAAAAGCAATTATAGCACATATTTGTAATACACGAACACTAAAGTCGGGTGGAATTCACCCTAGTAAATATATATACACAGACACTAACGTCGGGTGGAATTCACCCAAACACTACTACTCTGTGGAAAAAACCAGGGACGGGAGCGGCGACACTCACCCTACCTCGACGACGTCTGGGAGTACGCTGAAGCTACCCAACTTCCCAAGTGTCCACGCTGCTAGCCCCGCGGGAACATAAAGACCGCGCGCCCCACCGCCATGTTGAGGGTGGAAATCACCCGACGTTAGCGTTCCAGGGTTAGGGAATTTCGAAAACAGCAAACAGCAATTCATAAGGCAAGGTTGTTTTTCATGAAACTTTAAATTTTATTTAAGTGTTCCCTATGAAATATTTTTAACATAGAAAATGTAAAAACATTAGGGACCCTAATATAAAAAGAATAGCCTTTTATAATGTATTAAATATTAATATAATTGATAGTGTCAGTATCTTTATATTAATGGGTCACCATTGATTTAGTTATTGAAATAGTAATTTAGAATATTTTAAGTATTATAATTGTTTCGTTCAGTTTATTATTTTTTTTAATTATTTTTATTTATATTTTAATATTCTTAGTTACTATTGTAATTAGTACAATAAAAGATTACCTTTAATATTTAATGTAATTTTCATTACAGAGATTTATAAATAAATAAATTAAATATATAAATATATAAGTAATTAAATTACATATTTAAGTCAGTCTTGTACTATAATAATACACATTATAGTGCTACTTCTCATATAAAAATATTTAAAACGGTGAATTTAAGAGTTTGGGGAGATTTTAATGTAAATTAAAAATTGAAATAAGTCTGGTACCGCAATAATTCGAGTTATTCTTCTACAAAATGTGCAAATAACAGAATTAATTATTTAATACAATGCATTTCTAAACCTAAAATATAAAAAAAAATGACATTTTCAATCCTAATATCACCTTCTGAAATGTAATTTTATTTCTATTAAAGTTCACCAATATAAATAAAGTTCTCTACATTTTCTATGTTCAATTCTTGAAAAACAACCAGGCCTTATGAACTACTGTTTATTCTCTTCGCATTTATAGTGTTCCCTGATCATCAATCAAAATCATAATCATTTTTTTTAACGTGACGTGTGAGAGAGTGTGCTTCAGGGGTGATTATGATTAATTGAAACATCGAAGCATCTGTTTGTCTATCTGTCTGTCTGTCTGGCTGTCTTTTTGTCTGTCTGTCTGTAAAAATAAAACTTCTGAAATTTAATTTTTATTAAAAAAGTTTTCGAGAAAGAAATCTATGTAACTAACCTAACCTAATTTTGTGTTCGATTTGTTTAAAAATTCGATGAAAGATGATATTTGGGTTAAAATTTAGGCCTATTACATACAAGTTTTGTGAGAAATTAAAAATATTAAACAACCAAAATGGGGTCACAGTTTTGATATTTTGGTCAGAAACGGAGCCTATATATATATGGCATGTGCGAGGAGGCGCGACGTCGAGGCAAACGAACGCGATATGCGGACGAGTCCCACGAACGAGCGCGCAAGCACCTTCGCGCTCGAGCGGCGGCAGCAGCAGCAGCAGAGGCGGAAGCAGCAGCGGCGGCGGCGGCAGAACAATTAGGGTGATTCAAAAAAATCAGTTTTTTTTTTTAATTGTTCAACCTGTATTTTTGTTCCCTAGGACAAAAAAGTAGTGTATGCCAAATTTGGTGAATTTTAAATAAAATTACTATGTGCTACCAGGCGTCAAAGTTTCCCTCTTTTTCAATTTGTTTGTTTTTACAACTTATGATTTTATGTTTAATTGTTTATATTTCAGAATTTTTAATTAATGGTTTATATACTAGCTTGCTTTTAATTGTTGCTTGGAACTCGTAATTTTGATACCAATTAATCGATTATGGAAGCTAGGCCTAACTCACCATCACCCAGTTGCTCATTTGGGAGAAGTTCTACAAGAAAAGAAACTGAAGTATGGCTAATTGGGCAGCCCTCTGCAGTACTAAAAACATCCGTATTACCATCAGAGAAGGAAATGATGGCCCTCTTCATGCACTACAGAAATATTAAAAAGCAAGACATTAGAGAATCATGCTGCTCTACTGCAGATGATGTGCTAGCAGTTTGGAAAAAAGCAGGAATACCAGCAAAACAAAGAATACATGTAGTAGATAAAATTCAAGGAATACTGAAGGAATGACAGCTGCTTAAGAAAAACAAAGCAAACAAATTGAAAAGATCAAATTTAAATAATAAAGAAGAAAAATGGAAAGATAAACTGGAAAACTTATTTGACATTGCTCAGGAGAATGCTATGCAGCTTATAAAAATAGAAGATGATAAGAATTTCTTGAAAATGCAACGTGAGAAAGGACGTCATGGAAAAATGGGTACCATTGATAAGGCTGTTGCTAAAAAAAGCAAAGAGCAGCAGAAAAGCAACAACGTTATGAAAAGAGGAAAGCAGAAGAAGAAATCAAAAGAAAGAAGAGTGAAGAGGCTGTCATACTCACCAGTACATCATCAGAATCAGAATCAGAGGAGAGTAAAAGAGATGAATCTGGTTTCTGTGCTGCACAACCTTCAACATGGAAAAGTAAGGTTGGCAAACGTAGAAAATTGTTTGATGATAAATTATTAGGAAGTCTTGATGTTGCAAAATTGAGTGACAGAAATGCGTCTCTTTTTAATGCAAACAATCAGACATCGCTTGAATGGGACATCTGCGAACAAATAAAATGCATGTGTTTCAATACAACGGCAGCCAATACTACTAGTCCTAGAAATGGTGCAGCTATTCTTCTACATAGAACAAAAATTTGACAACGATTTATTGTGGCTGGCATGTCGACACCATATATTTGAAATTATGCTGGAAGCTGTTGTTTCAAAGTCTTTATCACCATCTTCTGGCCCAGATATAGTCCTTTTTAAGAAGTTCAGAGAAAAATGGTCAAGCATTAATAAGGAGGACTACGAGACAACATTATCAGATCCAGATATCTATGAAAATATTCATGACATCAAAGATGACATAATTATATTTGCAACAAATCAACTAGATACATTCTAACCAAGAGACGATTACCTAGAACTATTGCAGTTAACAATTATTTTTTTGGGGGGTGAACCAAAAGGTGGAATCAAATTTAAACATCCAGCGGGACTTCATCGGGCTAGGTGGATGGCCAAAATTACATATTCATTAAAAAATTTTATGTTCAAATCTCAGTTCAAAATTTAAGTAAAAGACAAAAAAGGACTAAAAGACATCTGTCTATTTGCTACTCGGTTATATGTAAAGGCATGGTTTACAGCTCCTGTGCCATCTTGCGCTCCTCGTCTTGCTCTGGAATTATTACAGAATCTTGTAGTCTACAAACAAATAAATGACACAATTGCATTTGTTGCTATTAAAAAACTGTTAGGTCACCTCTGGTACCTATCAGAAGAACTGGTAGCCTTGGCCTTTTATGATGATGAAGTGCCTACTGAAACGAAAAACAAAATTGTAAAGGCCTTGCAAAATACAACAGAAACTCTTCCTGCAAAACGGGCTTTTCTAGATCCTGCACTTATTCCAACGAAGAAATTAGAAGATTTTGTCATCAAATACTCAAAGATTCTTTACAATAACAGAATTTAGTTCAAAATTTGTACTCAAAGATGCTAAAGAATGGCATAATGATGAAGAGCATAACTCCGCTAAGAAATCTATCAAACAGTGGAAAGTCGTGAATGATATAGCGGAAAGAGGAGTAAAATTAATGGATGAATATAATAAAATACTAACACATGACGAAGACCATAAACAATTCTTGCTACAAGTAGTGAAAAACTACAGGGCTGTTTACCCTGATACAAAGAAAGAAACATTGATGAAGTAAGGACAGCTAATGTCTCAAATATCATGCTAGCTTAATTATGCATGCTTGTGGTTATGGTAGGACCTACGGGGGAGCTTTCCACATTAAAAAAAAGCAATGCGCCTTGTACTGTACCTCCTGAGTGGTGTGGAAAAATTTGACAATTTGAGTCGTTCTGTCAATTTTTAATTGCTGGTAGCAACCCCTAAAAATAAAAAATTTGCTAAAATATTTTAGGAGAGTTGTTTTTATGCTGAAATGAACCATTTAAAGGGTTGAACACATTAAAATATAAAAAAAAAAATTTTTTACCCCCGTATTTGAATCACCCTAATTGTACATACAGTATTTCAAATTTATAACAACAATCTGAGCGATTTTATTTATGATCTACGAACAGCTGAATCACTTTTAATTAATAAATTTAAACAAGATCTTAATATGATGAAATGATAAACTTTCTAAATATCTATTAATCTATTAAAATATCCACAATCATACGAGAAATTTTTGTAATTTTTATCATGTAAATGTGATTTAAGCTTCACACAAGTTTTATTTCTTTTATTTAGCTGTTGTATTTCAATGTTATTTTTATTTTTTGAAAATGTAGCATTTCCTTGAAAATGTCTGAAGTGTGCAGACGAAACGTTGGATTGAAAGGCAACAAAGCAGCAATTTTGTTTTATTATATAATAAATAGTCCTCAAGATTTCTTCAGTTGAAAGGAAGCTTTTTCCAACTTTAGAGAAGGTCTAAAAAATTATAATAAAGCTGATATAAATAACATTATTATTATTATTATTATTATTATTATTACAGTAGATCAGTGGCAACGGTGTTAAGTTTTGGGCGGTGAGACTCTGAGTTCGCTCCCAGCTTTTGGCATCGGAAGGGGTTGGGTAGGTCACTAACTCTGTTTCTGATCGGGCTCATCCCCACGTAGTTGGGGGAATGAGTTTCCTGGATTATTAATAAGTCATAGTCAAGGGTGGGGACAATGAAACTTCACCCTGGATCAAAGTAGTCTTTTCCATAAATATGCTTATTACCTCACAACAAATGAATTTGTATCATTCTTAGATGATTTGATGCCGTAGGTGGTAGGTTAGTTAGGCTCACATTTGATTTTTTGTGTGACATGACCATTCCGCCCATAATGCTGCTTCTAATTTCTATCTTTTCTTGTTGCAGATTATATAAAATACTAAAATATAAAATAAATACTAAAATATAAACTCTCTAAAAATGGATAATCCTAAAAACAGGGGGAAGATTGTCACTTCCGTTGCAATTTAAGATGCATTGAAAAGTGGTTCGGAAGGAGAGTTGGAGGGTTTTCGTTCAGATGATTCAACTGAAAATCCCTCCTCGAGTCCTGCTGAATTAGCAGCTTTATTGGATGAAGAGATTGACGCTACTTTATTGCCGGATGATCTTGCAACAGTTTTAGTAAATAGGGAGTTGGACGAAGACGTTGAAGACGCCAGCCATAATGATGAAGACGCTAAACAAAGTAGTAGATCAGATAGTAAAAACATTTGGAGTACGTTTGTATCGAGACAGAAAATATCTGAAAATGTAACACCTTCAGCGGTATATTCCATGTTTCTTGAGATGAACTCATCAATGTCCAGATATGCTGACCAAGTTTGCAGCTCGACAGAATTTATCCGACAATCAAAAATAAAAAAAATGGAAATCCCCAAGCAGTGAAGCAGTAAAAAAAAAGTTCTTGGGGTTACTATGTGGATGGAATTGCTTAGACTGGGTACTATTCCAACTTATTGCTCAACCAGTCCGTTATAAAAGAATGATGTTGCATGCAGCACTATGTCTCGCAACAGATCTGAGCTTCTACTAAAACAGTTGCATTTTGCAGACAATGAATTTGTGCAAGGTGCCCACCCGCCTTGGAAAGGTACAACCTCTTTTTTGACACGCTTCAAACGAAATTTCAAGAAACTTTCTGCCCAGGAGAAAATATTGTAATGAACGAATCTCTCATTCCATAGAGGGGAAGGCTAATTTTCAAGCAATATATGGAATAAATAAATAAATATGGAATGAAGCTGTTCAAATTGTGTTTCACACATGGATATTCATACATGGTCAATGAAGATATACTCAGAAAATCAACAGGTGGCATAAGGGAAGTTGGTCTTGCTCAAAAGGTTTGTGAGGAGTTGTCAACTGGACTACTAAATAAAGTCCACACTTTATTCGTTGACAACTTTTTTACACCAGTTATCACCAGTTAGCAATTCCATTCCTGAACAAGAAAACACATGTTGTTGGAACACTCAGGGTTATTAAGAAAGATTTAATACCCCGAGAAATTCTACATGCAAATCTGAAAAAAGGTGAAATGAAAGCAATGGTATACATCAATAGAATTGTAGTGCTGAAGTGGAAAGATACCCGTGATGTTAGGGTTCTTTCAACAAATCATAGCCTTGTGATGGTGGACGCATATGAAATAACAGAGGATACACGTCAGGAACAAGATGAAAATGTTGAGGGAAATATTCAGCCGAGTACTAGTGGAGAACAACATAGACAATCTACTACAGTATATACAATTTATCTCACCAAATGGCTTCATACGCCACACTTCGAAAGGGTGTCAAGTGGTACCGAAAACTGGGGATCAAACTCAGGATAACTTTTGTAAATGCATTTGTGATGTATAAAATTGCCACAAAAAATGAAAATAAAAAATTTCAGAGAAAAGATAACTTCAGCACTAATCAAGGGAACCCAAAGCCAAAATGTGCCAACTTCCATACATTGAGAGTAAATGACCAATGAGAACGGGTAAAAAGTCAGTCGGATGTTGTAAAGTTTTATTATGCAAAGCTGAAGAGTTTGAAAAGGCGAGATAAAGCTAGAAAAAAGATAAAGTTTGTGCACACATACTACTGCCTCCAGTGTTTAGAAGAACATTAAAATCTCTTGTCATAATAATAATAATAATAATAATAATCAATAATAAGGTTTACTCAAATATCTGTTTCAATAAAAAATAATTATAAAATAATGCTAATCTATCTAAGTTTCTCAAAATAAGTAATATTCATATTTAAAAAAGTTAGTAGCAGTAGTAGTAGTATAATATGAATGTGTTGATGGGTTCGAAAACAGCAAACAGCAATTCATAACATAAAGTTGTTTTTCCGAGAAAAATTCAATTTTTATTTACGTTTTCTCTATGAAATATTATTCAACATAGAAAATGTAACAAATTTTAGGGATCCTAATATAAAAAGAATATCCTTCCCTATGTATTAATATAATTGATAGTGTCAGTACTTTTATATTGATGGGTCAACCATTCGTTTAGTTATTGACATAATAATTTAGAATATTCTAAGCATTATAATTGTTTTCGTTCAATTTATTGTTTTTTTAAGTGTTATTTGTACTTATTATTATTTTAATATTATTGTAATTAATTTTAATTGTTTTCGTTCAGTTTATTATTTTTTTAAATGTTATTTGTACTTGTACTTTTAATATTCTTAGTTACTATTTTAATTAGTATAATAAAGAGTTCCTTTAATCTGTAAGGCTCTTTTCCGTTCTACCCCAGCAACAAAAAATGAAATTATATATTATTTTCTACTGTATTTTACTTGCTGAATTCATCAATAATATATATCTTATTTTGGAGAAATTAATAACAAAGGAGTTATAGTCCGTCTATTTTATTTAAAAGTAGAGATTGCATTTAAGATTTCAATAAAAATGTCCTTTCCTTTTGTCTTCTCCTCCACAGAAATTCACATAAATAAGAATCTATCATATTTCTAGATGTTCCCCAATGTCTCTTGTTCCTTTGTTTAGCTAAATCAACTGTACGCCCTTGACGATTGGTTAGGTTAGGTCGTGATATTTTCATTAGTTAGCCTTATAAGGTTAACTAAAGAAGGCTGGGGTAGAACGTTATTTCCTTAACTATGTTTATGAAATTCCATTTATCATCCATAACAATATCTACAAAAGAAAGAAAAAAATTAAGAATTATAACCATAACTAATTAAAGCACGAATACTTTCTCTAAAATAAAATATATATATATTATTGAATTCAGCAAGTAAAACTACACTAGGAATTGTTGCTGGGGTAGAACGGAAAAGATCTATCTTTAATTTCATTTTTATTACAGAGATTTATATATGTTATTTTTTTATTTTATTGGGTTCAGAATCCCAGCTGAGCCGTGAACGGCCAAGCTCTGAAGGGCCAGTTTAACCTACAGCCCAAGTTAAGCTAGATTAAAAACTTACGGACTTGGAGGTCCTATTAGGTCCTACCTCAGGGCTGCTGACTTGATGTGGGCCGACCTTAGGCCTCAGTTGCATAAAACTAAGATAAAAAACAAAAGGGGCACTATTTATGGTTTTCTTTCTAAACCTTGCAACAACACAACCTGCACCATTGCACGATGCAACAATCTTGTATCTAAACAACCAAACTGAATTGCAAGAGAGCTCTCTATAAGACCACGCCCTGTAAGTGCCGCATTCAACAAACGAGTAGGCAGGACGCGCAGTGCCACAAAAAAATGATACCACAAGAGTGCCCAAACAATGATGGGTAATTATTCGTTTTAGTGCTTTTTCTCCTTTCTTAACCAAAACACATTTTTCTGGTGTTTTTCGGTGTGATTTGTTCAAATCTGAACTTCGTTTCTTTGGGAAATGAGCCGTTTTTGAGAAATTTTAAAATCGAAAATTTCTCAAAAACGGCTCATTTCCCAAAGAAACGAAGTTCAGATTTGAACAAATCACACCAAAAAACGCCAGAAAAATGTTTTGGTTCAGACCTAACCTAACCTAACCTAACGCATTTTTTTCGCAATTTCTTACCTTAAATAGCAGCGTTGGGATGTTTGTACAAATCAGCGGCGACCAACAGGAATAAATAGACGATTTCGCCAGGCCCACCAATTTGAATTTGTTGGTCTAGCCACTCTAGCCAATGCTCACAGACGTCGAAGCAGAAACTTCTCCAATTAACCGCACTCTCGGAAGGCAACGCTAAATAGAGCTGTGCATCTAGCTGTGTCGAACGCTTTGTCAAGAATAACCCAACGTACAATAAGTTTTGCCACAGTTTGAGGTGGGATTTTTCAACCCACGTGCCCTTTCGACGGGAAACAGAGAAGGAACACTTTTTTTTTCTGCCGCGCTCGTACCTAGTCAATCTTCTGCAATAATATTGGTCAGCAACTTCTCTATAATTACACTCATGACCACTCATGACCGGACAAATAACACGAGTAGGTAAAACACCGTGACTGGTAAAGAAAACTTCAGCACCGTCTTCTTTTTTATAAGTAATGCAAATCACACCCAAGACAAACCATAGCGAAAACCGAACTGAACAAGGATTTTGGAATGAGTATGCATTATTGGGGATTGAAAATGCACGTCTCTGATTGGTCGGATAAGGTAACATGAAACAAAAACCAGATTTAATTGGCTGATTTGACCTATGTTTCCTAATTTTGCCACGAGATGTCTCCCCATAAAACTGGAGAGGACGAGGACCGGCAAAATTTTAACAGCGGAAAGAGGTAAACACTCGGTCAATAGCCTATAATGGCTGCTTTTTACATCTAAATTTTTTTTTTCCGTAAAAAATAATTATTACATTTCCTTGATTTTTATCAGTTTCCCTGAGGTTTCAAGGTGTCCTGAATACGAATTTATATGTTAAATTGTCATAGAATGTCTCCTTCTATCGAAAGCAAACAAAGCATTAAGACGAATATTAACCCAATGATGCCAAAAGAGCCCAAAAATGCTAGCTCTAAATTAAGTGAATTTTTCACTAACCTTACAATTATGAGATGGATATATATACACCTTAACTTAATATATACAAGCAATGCTACATCAATCGGCTTAGTCATCATATCGCCTTGGGACAACAATGGCTCTTCCTCTTCTAGATTTTCTAACAATATATAAATGAAATAACATATTTAAGTTAATCTTGTACTGTATTAATACACATTATAGTATATTTCTCATATGAAAATATTTAAAAATTCTGAATACAGAAATATTTACAGTTTGAAGAGATTTGAATGTGAATGAAAATAAATATTGAAGTTTTGTACTGTAATACCGCTTACAGTAATGCTTCTTTTAATGGTTTCTCGAAAAAAAAAATCATTATAATTATAATAATAATAAAAATTATTAAGTACTATGTATTCATTATTTGTCAATAAATGATTGCACCTAAAATGTATTAATAAATACTCGAAATATAATTGTGTAAATTTTTGACGTATTTATTTTAGTTTACCCAATTTATTTTCTACATTTAACAGAAAATGCATCAAATTTATGAACGGAAACTTTAATAAAATAAATATTTAAACTAATCTCTTATAATGATAATTAAAATACTGCTATTACTGCTACTAATAGTAAAATAATTACAAATAACAACTGAAATTAATGTTTCAATAATGAAATAAATATAAAATTATCAACAGAATATAAAATTATTGAAAATATTGATAACAGTAACGTGTAAACTGTAATTTTATTTCTATTACAGTCTACCAATATATATAAAGTTCCCTACATTTTCTATGTTCAATTCTTGATAAGCAACCCTACCTTATGAACTGCTGTTTACTCTCTTCGAATTTAGTAATATGAAATTGAAAAATTTTAAAACTTACCTGGTGGAATCCCGTCTGGCTTGTCATAAAGTTTTTTATAAATATAAAAAGTAACAGTTAAACTTACTATAATTGAAAGAATCATTGGATTTAGTTACTTTTTATGAGCAATTAAAACAAAACGTTTTTCTTTCGCTTGGTATATATATAATAATTAATTAATTATTTTATTTTGCAAATGAATTTACGAATTAAAATATATATTTATTAACGTATAATAAATAAGTTTCGGCAAAAGTTTGTCTAAAAATAGAAATTCCTAAAAGCATTAATAAAAAATTACTGACTGAGGACAACATTTCTCTTTATAAAGACGAGTATATTATACATAAATTTACTAAATAACTAATTTGAATGTTGTACATATAATAAATCTGTTCTCAAATAATTTTCTTTGCTGCACCCAAGTATATTTTGTATACAGTTTATAATCATAATAACTACCAACTATCTATATATATATATATATATATATATACACACACACCGTGCATGGAACAAGGAACTCTTCTAGGAAAATTAAATCCACTATAGTCCGAATAAGTAATGGTCACTGACAAATACTATAGTTTTTTCTTTTTTATGATGCTAGCCCGACGTGGGCAACGGGTCACTGGCAAAGAGGTCCCAAAAAATAGCTATCTGCAAAGCAGATAGGATCCAGCTTTGGGACAGGATCTAGGGTTTAAAGCAGCCTAGCCCAGCTACATTTAGAACCTCACTATAAGCAAAAGATTCGCTGCCTTCACGTCAGATTGAATACATCAAAGAAAAAGGGGTAACTATTATATTTTTAGCCAAATTGTTTGCGAACCAATCTACTAATGCTTAAAAAGTTCAACGAATTAAATTTGCTACCAGAAAAATGAGTGTGGCTGTTAATATCATTGCATGATTGGGTTAATAATATTATGTGGGTTGTAGCAAAACATATTCAACCATGCATTTTGGTTGTAACCAAGAATTTTTTCTGTGTAACACTAGGTTTATTTGCGTTTCCACTTTTAAGGTTCCCAGGTTTGTCTTGCCTTCAATTCTGGTCACTGTTAAGTTGTAAACATATAATGCTGATCAGAAATGATTGTCACTGAGATTGTTTTATGGGATTTCACAGAAAACAATCCCATAGAAAGATCACTGAGCTGATTAGCATCGCTGACTACGAATTCACCGGCCCCGTGCTCGATACTCGGTGACGGCATTCGGCGCGCAGCAAACTCAGCTGTTCCTCTTTCCATACAATAAAATTGGTTGAAAGATAAATGGATACCCTGGGTAGCCTAGTGGTTAAGACGCTGGACTGCTGATCGGGATCGAGTCCGGGCGGGGACTTTGTAATTTCTGACCACCCTTGGTGGGTTGTGGTTCGGATTCCACGTTAAGCTGTAGGTCTAAGGTGGAGGAACAAGTTTGACCTTCGTCAGAATGAACAATTCGGACGGAAGCAAAACCAAGGTTTTATATATATATATAATGTTTTTAACACGTGGTAATACGTGTTAAAAAGTAGTTAGATTAAGTAGTAGGAGAAAGGCTCCACTATTTTTCACAAAGCAACGCTCCTCCCTTATACCTATTCAGGCACTCGTAACATCATTGCAACGTAATATACTGTATGTACGAGTATGTCCGTATAATTCAGCGTAGTTCTTTATCTTACATCCAAGCGAGATCACTATCAGTAAGAAACTAAAAGAATGATTTAATATATATATACTACTGAGTTTAATGACTTTTACTGTTTACCAATTTAGAAAAATATATCAATATATTTAATATAATTTTTTTTCTGCATTTATACTCAATTGTCGAATTTAGAAATAAGAGTCAAAATTCATTTGTTACCAAGTGCAGTACGAAATTTAATCCCAAAGTGACAATTGTATCAATCGCGTGATTGGTTTTTAGTTTCCTTGCTCGCTGTTGATACCGTGTGTGTGTGTATATATATATATATATATATATATATATATATATATATACATATACCGTAAACAAGGAGGGATTAGCAAAAAACTAACAAGTACCAATTAAAGGCAAAAGGTATTTTAACAAGATATGGTCCATTTTATATGTTCCTGAACTGTTATTGAAATTATTTATAAAATAGGAAGATAAATACACATTCCAGAATGTTCCTTTCGATTATGTCTATTTTTAACGAGAACTTTAGAACTCGCCCAATTAATACTTTGATTAAATCTATGCATATGGTAAAACAGTGCATTAGAATTATTTGCCGTCCTGCACCCATATTTATCCAGCTTTACTCTAACACCAAAGTTTTTCCAGTTTGACCTATGTAAACTGAGTCACATTGTTTACACCCAATCGAGTAGACACACAGCCAGTTGCATTATCTGGGCTGTTCTTTATTATTAGCGAAATTTAACAGTATTTTTAAACTTAAAGATTACGTTCATGCCACTTGTTTTAAGTAAGATCGGGAGATGTTTAAGATTTACATGGTAAGGTCGGCTAAGGATATTTTTATGATCAAATTCATCTTCAATTACATTATTATAATACTTTTTTTTATAGCTTTGCTTAAACAATTTCCTAGAAATGGAATAGGATAACATAGTTTAATACCGTGTTCATAATAGTGCATAGCTCAGCATCCAAAAACTCAGGGCTAACAACTCTTTATGCTCTGAGAAACATGGAAGAAAAAAATGAAAGATTTTTATCGTGGGATGATGGTCAGAATAAAAATGAACATCCAATTTTATTATAAGTAGGCTTACAAAAAGCTTCAAATTTGAATTGATTTGTGCAGCTTCGAATGTTTAGTCAACAGTAAATTTTATAGAGGAACTAAATTACTGAGCCTATCAAGGACTTCATCAACATCCAAAATATCAGGCCAAAGGCATAACATATCATCTATATACCGGTACCAAACAATGTTGAAATTAAGAACAGTGGGTAAAATTTTGCTTTAATTTAAAAATAATTCCATATATTCCATATATTCCATATTCCATATATTAGCTGACACAGATGAAAGGGGATTTCCCATTGCCAGTCCAAATGATAGAGCATAACACTTTTCTTCAAACTGAAATTTACAACCTACGACGAAAGCTTAATTAATTAAAAGTTTAAAACTCACACTGTTTTAAAAAGTCAAGCAAGTCCTCAACAGGGACTTTAGTGAATAAAGAACATACATCAAAACTAACCAGTTTGAAATTAGGATCATTAGGAAACTTCAGTTTCGTTATTAATAAGATCCATACTATTTACAATATGGGATTCAGAAATAGATCCAACTGAAGGTGTTAATAAATAATAAAGAGTTAATTTGCACATTACCAAATCTGTGTGTATGGTGCCCTAATATGATTTTTTAATCGAATTATCTTCAGAGGTATGAAAAAGCCCTGGAAGTGCTTAAACATAATAATAATTCATTACATATTATGATATTACTAAAGCTCATAAATTTAATTCGATAATCATCATGAACAGAACTAAATACTTTGATAATACTGACTTTCCAAGATGTTTAGAACTATCAAGCAATCCATTATTTTATTACCTTATTTTATTTATATGGTTTTGAATCTCCCTCTCACTTTCTGAACTTCTAAATGAAAACGCTCGATTTCTTTTGCGGGCACTATTCTACAGTCAACAGCAGTTCATAAAACATGGTTGCTTTTAAAAAATTGAAGAACTTTTTTTTAATTTTTAGAGATAGACGTTCCAATAACCCGAATTGTTCATTCTGACGAAAGTCAAGCTTTAACGTGGAACCCAAACCACGCCCCACCAGCAGCCCAGCGTCTTAACCACGAGGACACCAAAGGCACCTATTTATCTACCAACAACTTTCTTTATTGTGTGGAAGGATGAACAGCTGGGTTTTGCTGCGCGCTGGCTGCCGTCACCGGGTCTCGATCCTGGGGCCGATGGATTCGTAGTCAGCGACGCTAACCACTATACCACCGAGGCGCATGAATAAACACTCAAAAGAATCGTAACTTTTCACAGAGGATGAGACGCAGACTTATTCTAAAATCTCGACATTGGTTCTTGGTAGTAGTTGGATGGGAGACCGTCCTCCATATCCAGATTATATAACGACCCGTGGTTCGGATCCCACGTAAAGCTGTAGGTCCCCTCCGTCATATGACCTTAGATGTTGCGAAGGAGGAACCCCAATCATTAGATTAATTATTATTCTAAAATCTAGATAATGATAAGCTTATCGCTCTTTTTCGAATGACAAAGATACCGTTTAATGCGTTGTTAGCGAGTCTCCCCAAACAAGGGTGCAGTACGTTATATAAGGAAGAACAAGAGTATGATAAAGCGTCAATAAAACCTGTTTAAGGACTACATTTCTAACTTTAAACATTATAGCAACGCTCCTTGAAATCTTTTTCGCGATATAATTTACATGATCACTCCATTGCAAATTTTTATCTAGCATTACACCAAGAAATTTTGTTACAGTACATTCCTTCACAGCGATTTCATCAACATTAAGTTCATCAAGATATACATTTATTAGTAAAAATCATTAAATTTGTTTTACTGGTATTTAAGGAAGTGTTTATTGGTGGTCAACCATTTCATTACACTGATGAATTCTGAATTAAATATATTCTTAGTTGAATTAACATCTTTACAAAAAAAAAAGACACAGTTGTATCATCTGCAAACATTATGAAGTTCAATATATCAGATGAACGTGGAACATCATTTATATATAATAAAAATAACAGTGGACCCAGAACTGAGCCCTGTGGCACACCATGTTTGACAAGCCCTTTAGTTGAGCAAACCTTATTTACTGATACAAAAAGATATCTATTGGACAAATAACTCTTAAACCAATCACCGATAGCTCCTCTAAAGTCGTATTTTCATTCTGAATGAAACCTCATGAAAAAAAGAAGATAAAAAGAAGATAAAGGATAAGATAAATAAAAAAAATAATAAATTTAAGAAACTAAAAGAAAAGTAAAAATAAGACACGAACTGAAACAAGTAATAATAAAAATTATTCAAAGCTAAGACTACAAAAAGAAAAACATGGAAATAAAAATAAAAAGTACACGTAGCGACGATACCAGCCTACCGACATACCACAATACCAATACCAACATAATAATAATAATGACAATGATAATGTTTATTGGCGGGAGATAGATCCCCCAACTTAAAAAAAAAGTACAGTATCCGTCAAGGTAATCAACGATACAACTAATTAAACACAAAACTTAAAAGAAAGAAAAGGACTTTGGTAATAAAAAAATAACAAACATACACGGAAAGAAACCAGAAATAATAAAATTAATAATAACAACTTCACAAAAATAAAAGTACATGTAATGGAATGGCTAATGCAAGAGTTGAGTGGAGCCAGGCCCTTTCAGAGGTCCAGAGAGGTCCGGGCCACTTCCAGCTTTTGAGGACCATAGCTAAACCCAATTATTACTTTCACTGCAAAACATTATATTCAAACCTGAAAGTTTCTAAATTTGAGGCCCCCCTTAAGCTTGAGGCCCAGGCCAAATGGCCCACCTAGCACCCCCCCCCCTCTGATAGGCCCTGAGTGGAGCTATGCTATAGACAAACACTTTCATACCTAGAGGTCCATAGTCTAGATTCTAGAACACATAAAATAGGACTGATGAATAGCTTGGACAATTGGATTGTCTGACTTTTTAATTAATTCTTCGTATTAGACTGTATTGAACACGTCTTGTTAACTCAGGGACAGTGGTGTAGTCCGGGGGTAACGCAAGATAACGGCGTTACCCCACTGGTTTTATTTTACTTTTAGCGTTACCCTACTGGTTTTATTTTACTTTATATTTTTTATATTTTTTGCTGTTTCTACTGAACATTTTTGTAATACATACTCTTTCTAACTATATTTCTTTCCTAACCCCTTCAATTTCAACGTGTTTTTGGGAATGTACATAAAATGTAAAAACGCTGTAGAATTTTATAGAAACGCTATATAAGAAAAATTGTTGTTGCGTTACCCCACTGAAGAAATTACTACACCACTGCTCAGGGAGGCTCGGACCGTTGCCGTTACCGAACATTTGAGAGGCTGAGCATCTTGGAAGTAACTTATACAGCAGTGAATAAAACCCTCACTAATAGACGGAGTTTATTTCCACAACAGTTTCGATGACCACTGGCATCCTCTATGGGTGGATACAGAAAAATTTGTTATAGTAATTTAACGAATTAATTTAATCGGTTAATTTAACGAATTACTATAACGTTAAATAAAAGAAAAAAGTTGTTTTCTTATTATTTATTATAATAAAAGTACATAATTCCTTAAAATTATGTACTGTTAAAATTATGTACTTTTACTGTTAAAAATAAAAGTGAAAAATTGTACTTTTAACAGTAAAAGTTTGGTGTGTGTATGCCAAATGTGTGTGCCAAATTTTCAGTAAATTTAAAACATATCGTGGTTTTTTTCGTCTTTTAATTTTTTAAACAATATCGTGATTAACTCTATCATATGCTTTCTTATATCCAGAAAACAATTATATATATTTGAATTACCGACAGTATATCTAAATACGATCTCCAAAATATAAATACACAGGTCAGATGAATGGAACCATTTTAAACCAAACTGATTAGGAGACGTCCATAAATAATCATTAAATCGGTGTAGCCGACTAAATGATTATAATTATTTATGGACGTCTTTTGCGTAGCAAAAGTTTCTTGAGTAATTCTGAGAAGCAGGAGACGGCAAGAGAGCAACTCGTTCCTCCACCAGGCCAGACCTAGAGGTGGGGCCATCAGCTTGACCTTCGTGTGAAAAAAAGACCAACGCACGGAACTGCTACGAGGTTGGGAAGTACAGTGTGTGTGTATATATATATATATATATATATATACAGAGAGAGAGAGAGAGAGAGAGAGCAGTGGCGTGGTGGGACTCTCATCGCTGGTAGGGCCAGAGAGCATTTTGGCGCCCTCTCGAAATGATTCGAAATTTTTAATTTTAGCATTTTTTTACCGTTTTGAGACGGAGACGTATTTGTTTACATTTTCGTTTTGAACGTTATAAACAGGACCAAACTGTTAGATTTTTTCGGTTAATAAATTTATAGAAATATAGATTGTTTGTATGCAGAAAATATTATTATTATTATTACAAACTTCTTACAACAATAGAAAACAATACGTTTTAAAACAATAGAAAGCACAGCACATGTGTGTCATGTATGTGAAAATAAACACTTAACGTCTCTATTACATAATTAGGGCTTTCGAGAGAAATTTAGATGATTGACCAAATCGAACAATTAGCCGGTCTGTGTCTAGTTTCTTTGCTATATTTCGTTCGACTGACATCAGCATTGTACCCAACAGCATCTCCTGCGACATGGAATGCTTATGCGCGTTTTGATTCGTTTCAATGCTGAAAAGGATCTCTCAGCCGTTGCTGATGTAGCGGGAATTGCCACTAATATGCCATATGCTTTTGAAAGAGTTGGATAGGCTTCAGTAGGACCCGTATCATGATTGAGTACAGTGTAGCCGCTGTAAATCGTTTTTGTGTTCGATAATAAAGGAAATACGGAACTGAAGCTATAGAGCTCCAAGGCACATTCGTGACTATTGATGCTGTAATTACTGCAAATTTCATCGATCTCATTCTCCAATTTAGAAATTTGAGCACCAATATTAAAGAAATTTGTTGGACAAAATTTTTGTGTTGATTTTAGTACACTTCGATTTGCAGAAAATCGATCGTTCATTGCCGAGTTAATTTTGTCTAGAACAGTATAAAATGTTTCATGTGTCCATTTTGCCTGACTATTTTCAGTGATTTTAGTATCATTCTCATTGATCTGTCTCTTCTTTTCACGTGCACGTATGACTGGCCACTGTGCTTTATCGTCGATTTCTTCGACAGCAGCAATAACAGTAGCTGGGTCATCGCGAATCTTCTGTAGCTGCTGCATCGAAGCTGAGACCATATCAAGTGTTCTGACAACATCCACATTGACTGTCTGTAGATAACGACTGAGTGGGCCTGCTATCATGAATATTTTATGAAACAGGCAAGCTGTTGCCAGATATGCTCGACTCTGAACAATGTGAAGTAGACCAGCTGCTTCCGAACGCTGTTTCTGACAATACCCTTGAGATGTGGTGATCTCATTCAAGGTTTCACATATCGGTGTGTATCTAGATATAAATACATCTAGAGAAAATTCACGAGCCGTCCAGCGTACTGTGTTCAGTCTCTTCAATGTTTTAACTTCCAAACCTGATTCCTTTTGTGTATCTTCAAAAAGTGAATGTATGCGATTAGATTGTGTAAACATATATAATGTCTCCAGTGTTCCAAAAAGAGTAACATCTGAAAGTACCAAATTGAGGTTGTGTGCATTGCAGTGAACAATAACTTGCTCACCGATATCGCGTCCGATTAGCGCCTGTAATCCACCATAGCACCCACTCATGTTCGCAGCACCATCATATGACTGGGCAACAAGAGTCTCATAACAGTCAACATTACGGTCAGAAAAAGCAGACTTTACCAAACTCAGAAGCATTTCTGATGTAGTAGGCACATCAAATGCTCACAAACACCACCATCCACAGCAACACGAACACAAATACTAACGTGTTCTTGATGTGATACATCAGGAGATGTGTCAACAATGATGGACCTGCAACAGCTTTTTTTATTTTCTTTACAATTTCGATTGTTATTTCTTCTCCAGTTATATCAATTAGCTTCCTTTGAGTACCATTACTTAAAAAAGTTAGCTTGGAACCATGGCTCTGATTCTCAGTTTCCTGCTATTGATGAAGAACCTTTTCTATCTGCTCTCTAGTACTTGAATCATACACAGCAAGAAAATCAAGCAATTCCAAAAAATTTCCTCTGTTCTCATCTGAATCCAATGATTCTTTATGACCTCTGAATGCCAAAGATTGTATACCAAGGTAACGTATAGCGTTGACAACCCTATGCACAAACGTCCTGTTCTTTATAACTGCAGCTTTTCTCAAATTCTCCTCAGACTCACTTTGCTTCAACAATGCAGTGGAGATTGAACTCTGTCTCAGAAATATCAATCTGGCAACAACAGCCATTCTATGACTATTTGAAGTTTCATGTTTCCTTACTCCTTCCCATTGGTGCTTCCAATCAGAAAAACCACCATTTGTAAATGAATTTCCCTGTTTAGACCGTTGATTTTCTCCTCGCAGACTGTTATCAGTAAACCGTATACATGTGATAAAAAAAGCGCATCTTTTTGCTCAGAATAGGACAACCAATGGCGAACTAGCTTGTTGGTGTTGTAAAAAACACCATGTGAACAATGACGTTTGCGACCACCAATGACATTTCCTCTTTTTGAAAGGTACTTATCATCTGGTTGTTTAGGTCCACAGCTCAGCACGTGTTGTTTTACATCAGCACTATACCTGAGATTGAGAAAAAAATAAATTGCCTTTATTTATTTTATGGCTAAGATAGGTAGAACTTAAATAGCAAAAATAACCTTTATTTATGTACATTATAATTTTTAGGAATTACATTTTAATATTAGTGAACGATAAAAATAAAATCACCTGTGCTTAGAATTTATTAGTGCTGTAGGATCAATTTTGTCAGATTTGAGAATAGATTCTCTGTTGTATCAACAGCTTCTTGACTAGACTTGATCGACTCTGGTTGATTAGGTACACAACTCGGTGCATGTACTGCATGTTGTTTTTCTTTGTCATCACCATCATCATCAGAGCTTGAATGGTTAATATATATATTTTATAGTTAAGGAAAAAACAACAAGAGACTGTTATTCATTAGAATTTTATAAACTGATTTTTAGAAACCTGCTATTTTCAGTGACAGTGACAGATGTGGCTGACTCAGCAAATTGACCAGACTGAAGTTTTTTGGTAACATTGATGTGATCTATCTCATCAGAGTCATCACTATGACTAGACTGCATTGTTTTAGCTTCAGTTAAAGATGTGCTTGTTTCAACAACTTGACTAGAATTGAGTGTTTCAGCTACAGTAACAGCTGACAGGGTTTCAGTGTCAGGTGTCACTTGACTAGGCTCAGTTATATTTAAAAATGCCTGCATTCCTTGCCCGAGAGAGTCTTCTTCCTGTGTGCGCTGTTTCTTAGCAGCTCTCTTTTGAGCACCAGATTTTTTATTTCTCTTTTTATCCATTGCATATGGACTAGAGTCTATGTTTCAATCAATTAGTTTATTTTGGTTTTTGACAGTTTATAATACCAAAAACAAGAAGAAAAATATTTGATGCTGAAATTTTATCTGTAAAATCGAATGTAGTTATATTTTCTTATAAAATACATTTATTAATAAAATAAATATAGGCAATATTTATTTTATTAATTTAAAAATAAATAAATATAGCCAAGGGTTAAAAAAATCAAATTTGTGACTCAAGCAAGACTATAGTAATAGTATGCATTTTTGACACAGCACGCAAAATCAAATTTTAATTCTTGACATTGAATATACACACACACATATATATATATATATATATATATATATATATATATATATATATATATATATATATATATATATATATACAGGGCGTCCCAAAAAAATGTATACACATTTAAATACTTATAAAGGCAGTGTTTATTAAAATACATTTCATTTTCAAAATGTAATAGAATCTACAGACATTATTTAATTGTTTTGTCAACGCCTGTTTTCAAACTGACGTCCGTTCTGGTCCAGGCACTGCTGATAACGCGAAGCAATGGAATCGTCAAACATCACGAAACATTTCGTTTGGTATTTGTGTGCATTCTCGTTCAATGGCTGCTCTCAATTCAGCGACTGTTGCAGGTTTTATAGCGTAGACTTTGTCTTTTAAGTATCCCCATAAAAAAGTCTAGTGGTGTGAGGTCTGGTGAACGCGGAGGGTATTCTACGAAACCCCTTCGTCCAATCCACATCCACATCGTGCCAAGTACCACTCGCAATACTCCACTCTTCGGTCCGGATCATCTTCATTAATAGCATGGACTAATCTTGGAATGTAACTTTTCCATTGACAGCGCTTCAAAATGCGTTGGACAGACGATTCTGAAATTCCTACCTCACGACTCGCTTGCCGCACAGATTTTCTTGGACTTTGGTGATACGTTTCCAGTACTCTTTCTTGCTTTATGGGGCTTGTCGATGTCCGTGGTCTTCCGGAACGCTTCTTGTGGACATTCTGAACAGTTCCATCGGCTTCAAACTTATCTCTAATTCGAGTGATGGTAAGTCGCGTTGGTGGATCTGTTTGAAACTCCCTCCTAAACTGTCTTTGCACTTCAACTGCGTTTTCACACTTCCAGTAGCATTTTAGAATGAATTTCCTTTGTTCAAAGCTTAATCTGACTGCCATTATTAATTCTAATGGGTTTAACTTGGAAAGAAAGAAACATCAATTGAGCTATCAGCTGTTAAAGTGTGTATACATTTTTTTGGGACGCCCTGTATATATTAAAATTTGACTAAGAATTTCCATAAAATTTTGGTATAAATTTGGGCATAACTCCGCCCCCCCCTTCAAAAATTTGTAATAATTTGGGGTTTCTATGTTGTAGAGTAAGTCTTTCTTTGTGTTCTGTGCAATTTTGAAGAAATTCATAGTCTCCAATTTTCTTTATGAATTTTCTAAAATAGAAAGTTGTGTTTTTTGAAAAATGGATTTGAAAATTGTTTTACGTTATGAATGGTGATAGGGCCCCCAAACTTTAAGTCATACCTTATGAACCTTATGTTGTTTCGTGCGTTGGTCTCTCTTCACACGGAGGTCAAGCTGGTGGCCCCGCTTCTAGGTCTGGCTTGGTAGAGGAGCGAGTTGCTTTCTTGTGCTCTTCATCGTACATAGCCAGGCACGCCCGGCTCATCTGGTACCGTCCTGAGCAAGGCATCCAGTCTTCTCTTGAAGACTTCAACTTTGACCCCCGTTACGTTCCTGAGGTCCTTTGGAAGCTGGTTGAAAAGTCTTGGCCCCCTGACAACCAAGTTATTTTCCTTCAGAGTTGAGGAGGTCCCTTGTCGGACCCTTAATTTGGGAACACTACACATTCTGCCTTTCCTATTTTCTAGTGTTGTTTGAATGGCAATTGGGTTTAGTTTTAGGTTTGGTACCAGTTTTTCGATCATTTCCCATATGTAGATTATGGTGTACCTCTCTCTTTTTCTTTCCAGGGAGTACAGATTTAGTTTACGTAGTCTTTCCCAGTAGTTGAGTTCTTTGCAGCCATCAATCTTGGCTGTGAAATACCTTTGCGTTTCTTCTAGTTTATTAGTTTCTTCCTTTTTATATGGGGACGTCAAAACTGAGCAGTATTCAAGTTTTGGTATAATCATTGTTTTTAGCAGGGGAATCATTACTGTCCTGTCCCTTCTCTTGAATGTTCTTAGTACCTGTCCGGCGACTCTTTTTGCTTTATTTATCGCTACCTGATTTTGTGTTTCGAATTTCGCATCACCTGTCATTATTATCCCGAGATCAATCGCTTTCGTGCTTCTCTGAATTTCCTGTCTATCTGGAGCATAATATGCAGTCTGTTTAAGTTCTTCTTTTCTACCATATCTCAAGAGCTGAAATTTCTCGGTGTTAAATGACATGTTGTTGTCTTCTGGCCATTTGTATATTTTGTTCGTGTCCCTCTGCTGATCTTTGTATCGTCTGCAAAGGATGTTACTATACTGTTGCTGTTTACTCCGCTGTCTATGTCTGTTAGCATGATAATGAAGAGTGGGGCCAGTACCGTCCCTTGTGGTACTGAGCTGCGTACTTCCGATTCTGATGATGATATACCTTGATTAAAAATTTGTATTACTAATTTTAGTAATATGTAGCAGTCATATTACTATTAATGTTGGTTTTAGAATTTTAAAATTTAAAAAATTCTAAAATCTGGCCCCTGGCGCGGCGCCTTCTGAACCTTTGTTATGGCACCCTTTGGCTAATCGTCGCTGGTCGGGCCAAACCCCTTGGCCCATATGGCCACCACGCCACTGAGAGAGAGAGAGAGAGAGAGAGAGAGAGAGAGAGAGAGAGAAATATAATTTTAAAATTATGCTAATATACCAGAATTTAGGGTATAAGTGAAATTATGTACTGTCAAAGCAATCTGATCGTAATATATGACATTTCATTGTATTAATTATTTATTTATATCACCTACAAATTATTTTCAGAGAAATATGTAAAAAAAAAAAATGGAATTATTGCAATGAGATGTTTCTTACCTTTATTTCACAAATCTATAATATTTTTAAGAATTTTATAGTTCATTGATAGTTTTATATTCATTTGGTTATTGAAATACTGTTTTCAGTTGTTATTTGCAGTTATTATTCTACTATCAGGTCATCCCATAAGTAGTGTCGTTTTTTACGATAGATTAAGTTTAAACTAGTCCTACTCGGTTTAAGCATAAATTTTCCGAAGGTTATATCCAAGAGGAGATCTATCGTGTTTCGCTACATACTTTACAGACCTTGACCAGTGAAGACGTGTGTTTTGCTTTATGTGAACCCTTCATAAACATGGCGGTATCAGAAGAGCATATTAGGCATATAATGCTTTACGAATTCAAAAAAGGGAATAGTGCTACTGAAGCAACGCGAAACATTCAGGACGTTTACGGCAACGATATTCTTCATGTGAGGAAATGTCAAAGATGGTTTCAAAAGTTTAGGAATGGTGACTGCTGTTTGACAGATGCAGCACGCTCTGGACGCCCTGCTGAGTTTGATGATGACCTGCTGTTAGCCGCACTTGAAGAAGACTGTTCAACAACTGTCGAAGAATTGGCCCAGAAACTCGATTCATCCCCGTCCACCATCCATCGACATTTGCACAACTCTGGAAAGTGCTAAGTTAGGAAAATGGGTGCCACATGAATTGTCGGTCGACAATCTGAGGGTGCGGGTAAACATTAGCACAGCTCTTCATTCCCGTGAACTCCAAGATCCGTTTTTGCACCGTTTAGTGACTTGTGATGAAAAGTGGATACTGTACCAGAATGTTAAGCGCAGTCGACAGTGGGTTTGTGCCTGAGAACCAGCGACACCACAGCCAAAACCAAATCTTCACCCTCGGAAGGTGTTGCTTAGTGTTTGGTGGGATAAAGGTGGTGTAATACACTTTGAAACCTTACCACACAACCAAACAATCACCGCTCAAGTCTACTGTCAACAACTGGATCGATTGAACACTGCACTAAAAGAAAAGAAACCTTCTTTGGTTAATCGGAAAGGAATCGTGTTCCACCACGACAACGCACGTCCTCATACCGCTCGGATCACTTCTGCAAAATTGAGGAGCTTGGGTAGGAAAAACTTCCACATCCTCCATATTCTCCAGACCTTGCGCCTTCAGATTATTATCATCTCTTCAGGAGTCTGCAAAACTATCTTTCCCGTGAACTCCAAGATCCGTTTTTGCACCGTTTAGTGACTAGTGATGAAAAGTGGATACTGTACCAGAATGTTAAGCGCAGTCGACAGTGGGTTTGTGCCTGAGAACCAGCGACACCACAGCCAAAACCAAATCTTCACCCTCGGAAGGTGTTGCTTAGTGTTTGGTGGGATAAAGGTGGTGTAATACACTTTGAAACCTTACCACACAACCAAACAATCACCGCTCAAGTCTACTGTCAACAACTGGATCGATTGAACACTGCACTAAAAGAAAAGAAACCTTCTTTGGTTAATCGGAAAGGAATCGTGTTCCACCACGACAACGCACGTCCTCATACCGCTCGGATCACTTCTGCAAAATTGAGGAGCTTGGGTAGGAAAAACTTCCACATCCTCCATATTCTCCAGACCTTGCGCCTTCAGATTATTATCATCTCTTCAGGAGTCTGCAAAACTATCTTGACGAGAAACAGTATACTTCTTTAGATGACCTGCACATCAGTCTTTGTACGTTTTTTGCCTCAAAACCGCCTGAATTTTATAAACATGGCATTGAAAAGCTTGTAGGACGTTGGCAGAGTGTCATTGATTCCGATGATTATTATCAGTAGTATTTACAGTATTTATAAATTTATTTATAAATATTTATTTTTCTTGAGGTTCCCGTTCAAAATATTTGCTACATTTTCTATGTTGAATTTAGAAAATAAATTGGGTAAACTAGAATAAATATATTAAACGTTTACAACTGTACTATTTAGTATTTATTAATACATTTCAGGTGTAATCACTTATTGACAAATGATGAATAAATAGTATTTAATTTTCTTTATTATTCTTATAATTATAATAACAATTTTCTTGAGAAATCAGAAAAAGAAACAGAAATTTCAACCATTTTTCGTTTATTTTATCATGGAAATAATAATATTAATAATAATAATAATAATGACACTGATTCTAACAATACAAACTTCTAGATTTAATAATAAGCCAGTGTATCATCCTCCGTGAAACGTTACGATTCTTTTGAGTGGTTACTCGAACGTCTATCTCTAAAAATGAAAAAGTTCTTTGATTTTTCGATAAACAACCATGTCTTATGAACTGCTGTTGGCTGTGGAATAAGTCACTGAATCTGAATGCTGAATGTCAAATTGGAGTAGTCCATCCATGATTCTAAAAATAAAAAAAAAATACTAATTATATAATAATATTATGAAAAAGAAAACCAGTTAGTTAGTTGTTAGAGTTTACATTTGTATCCATATGGTAAAAACTTTAAATTCTGGACCAGCCCGAAGGGTGTTTTGTAAAATCAAATATTCTCTAAAGTTGAGATGTTCCCCAATCGGATCAGATCGATACGTACCATTCATTATGGATGGGCAAGGTAATTGAATAATTGGACTACTATATTTTATTTAAGTGTGTATTAATAATGTAAGGACCTTTAAAGTAATAATAATATAAAATATATATATATAGCAAAAATATAATCAAACTACGTAATAAAATGTCCCCAAATTTCTCTTGAACTGATGTTTTTCGTCTTTAAGTATTGTAAAAAACCTACAAAACAATAATAAAAAATACATAATAAAATGTCCTCCCAAATTTACTAACGATTTGGCAGAAATTCTGTAATGTTGAGCATTCCGGAATGTTGAGATCCGGAAAATGGAACTTTTATTTATGTATATATATAAACTATAAAATAGCTGAAATTTTGGTCTTGCGTGCTGCCGACAAGAGGCAGTGGGTGGAGCTTAGAAGTCTCGAAAGAATAAACTCCGCCCAACATCACGGGAACAGAGCTTATTCAACTGAACAACTTTTGGCCAAATAAACTTTGCTTTAAATTCTTTTGTACTAAACGAGCCGTACGCGAAGTGCAGTCGAGTTCACAAAAGATTTGTTCACGCATGTTAGTGCTTAAGCAATATGAATCTAATATCTGAATTGCAATTGAACAGATTTTTCTACTAACAAGAATTGCTTTTCTAATTGTACAGTTTAAAATTTGAATCACAAATTGTCATTTCCTTGGCGATTGTTGAGAACATTAAAAAGGCGATAACGAAACGAATTCAGAGAAAATTCTGAAGCAAAATCTCTAGAAATGGAGGCCATTTTCTCTCCTTTCGGTAATTTCTTCATTTTAAAAAATCAGAAATATTTTGGGAAGAAAAAGTCAACGTAGTGAACGATTTATATTTAATGTGTCATCCGTAAATCAAATTTCTCCCAGTAATTTTCACTGTATGCTGTTCGATGCTGCAGTGTTTGGCCGTGTTCAAGGCGTTGTGTTGTTCTCGCAGGCGAACTGAAAACAATCTCCGAAGCAATTCGTGCGGTAAAGAAACACTTGAAGAAGTTGGGTAACGAGTCGCAGAATATGGTGACAAAAACTTGGGCAGCAAATACCGTTGCTTATCATATGACTGATTAAACGTATGCATTTCTGTGAGTTATTTGCATTTCATGAGTTTTCTCGCTTCATATGGTTAATGCTGTAATTTGTTTGTATTGTAATTAAAGTAGCTGTAAATTATTGGTTAATACTGTAATTTCTTTGTATTATAATTAAAGTAGCTGTAAATTTGGGAGCAAAGGAAACAGTAAATTAACACAACTTGTATATTCACTCCCAGGCTAGCAATCTAGGAGATAGAGCAATGGTCCGCATTCGTCTGGCCTGAGCGCTGTGCACGTTTCTGGACCTCCGACCTGATTATTATATTATATTCACTCCCATGCAGAGTTTTTCGCTTCAGAATTTTTTATTAACTTGTTAAATAAGTTTGTTTGCCTTCATATTGTATCGATACGGTCAGTGACGTGGACAGAATATAGTTATCAAAACATTTACGTTTTTGATTAACCTTATCTCATAAAGAGGTTTATTCGAGTAGCAAACTACGTTTTAGATGTTTTAATAGTGTTGCCAAAACACATCAAACAACTAACTAAGTACAGTAATTTTAGAAGCGTACATGAGGAAGGTATTTCCAGACAGTTCAGTTAATATTCTTATGAGAGGCAAAGAAATATAGATATTATGTATTAAGAACATTTTAAACTATATATAAGTTCGGTCTCATCGGAAAATTTATTTTAAATTAAATTTACAAAAGTAATCTATTAGAACGGAAAACAAATGCTCAAACTGATGTCCTTGTTGTTCGCACAAGTTGATACGATGTTCCAAAAATTTCACGGCGGTGAAATTCTTCAGCTGTCTGTCTGTCTGTCTTTGGCTAAGGCCAGAAGCATGCAAAAGAATAATTTCCGCCTTTACATGGGAACTGTAACTCACTTCTTATTTAACCATTGCGTGTTATTCTACCTGCAACAAAAAAGGCCCCAAAACAAGACATCAATTTGAAAATATTAGTAAAAATGTACATAGAAAACACAATCAAAGACACCATATGCATGTAAATATATTAAAAGACATCAAATAATACTGTATTTACAAGCTTATTGGAAAGCAAACAGCTAATTGGAATGGTCTTGAGGGTGGAGGAGGGGGAGTAATTACTGGAGGAAGTCGGAGGAGATTTTGAAGGACTCCCTTGTGGAGTTTTAGCTGGGGTCTTCGAAGGGCTGGAGCCAGTAGTTCTGGAGATCTCCTTGGACTCGAAGGAGGAGTTAACTCAGAAGTCGTAGCTTCAGGAAGTGCTTCAGGTTCATCTGCTGACTCTGAAGAAGTTGTAGCTTGAGCAACAGGCCTCTTGAAAAATGAATCCAGGGATGGCTTTCCTCTTCCTTTCTTCCAAGATTTGTTTGTAGCAGGTTCGATAACGTTCGATCACAAAAAATTCAGGGCTTAAAGGGTTAAAATTTCAGTGATCCAGCTGATGGACATAAACAATCACTGGTGACCTAGATAACACACTACTAATGATAAATAGGTCCTGGACATAATAAAATAACACTTCTGGCACTCAATAAGTTATTTTGGCCCAAGATAGACATAATTCGTACAGCGAGATCGCAAAGTGAGGACTGACTGTACGACAGTCAACAGCATTTCATAAGACATGGTTGTTTTTCAAAAATCAAGGAGCTTTTTTATTTCAAAGATAGACGTTTGAGTAAACATTCAAAATAATCTTAACGTTTCACGGAGGATGATGATTCGTTGACTTATTTTGAAACTTGAGGTTTGTATTGTTAGTATCAGCGTTGTTAATGTTATTAATACTTATTATTTTCACGATGAAATTTCTGATGAAATTTCTGCTTCTTTTTCTGATTTCTCAAGAAAATCGAAATATTAAATAAAGAAATATTAAATACTATCTATCTATTATTTGCCCATGAATGATTACATCTACAATGTACTGTATTAATAAATTGCGCAGTTGTAAACTTTTAACGTACTTATTCGTCTGCCCAATTTAATTTCTAAATTCAACATAGAAAATGTAGCCAAACATTTTATAGTCATAATTAAACTACTACTGCTACTACAAATAATAATAATAAAAGTCTCCCTTTATAAAGTTTGCTACATTTTCTATGTTGAAAATTTTGTGTGTAAAATTTTAATAAATATGAAAAAAATAATAATTCCTCTTTAGTAAATTGTTTAGAATAACTCCAAACTGTTCAATTTCCATAAATTAGGTATTCATAGATTCGTTTTTATATCAGAGACGCATTTCTGATAGTCGGAGGTTGTGCAAATACCACCAAAACTATATTATGCATGATTTCAGTTTTACGGCATTTGAGCAACCTGAGATTACCAGAAATGCGTTTCTGATATAAAAACGAATCACATGAATGCATAATTTATGGAAATTAAACCAAACCTAACCTAACCTACCTAACCTCACCATGTAACTTACCTGTTAGTGACGTGGGTAAAGTTTAGCTGCAGCAATTAGGAAAGCGTGCAGCCTTTCAGCAGGATCAGTATACTTGAGACAGAACAGATATCTTGCTAAGTAGCCCAAGAAATGCTTCTTACGTCGCTCAAATTTAAGGACATTATGCTTAATATCCCTCCATTTCCATTTCTGACGTCATTATCATGGCGCCACAAAATAACAATTTCGGAAAATTTCACAAACGTTGATTAATATTTACGGATTAAATCTGAAGTTGCGCAAATGCCGTAAAACTGAAATCATGTATAACATAGTTTTGGGGCATTTGCGCAACCTCAGACTATCAGAAATGCCTCTCTGATATAAAAACGAATCTATGAATGCATAATTTATGGAAATTTAGCAGTTTGGAGTTAGTACTGAGCATTTACCTATTTTATATATTTTACTGAAAATAATTTGTGCGTGATGTAAATAAATAATTAATACACTGAAATGTTATGTATTGCGACCAAATGACTTTGACAGTACATAATTTCACTTATTAGCAGTAGTGTTCCTCAGGGCTTTGTCCTATTACCCACTCTATTCCTTTAATTTATCAATAATGTGTTAAGTGGTACCTCCTGTTCTATCCATTCCTGTGACGATGGTTCCACTCTTCACTTCTCCAACCGCTTCATAAAGTCAAGAGTCACTCCATACTTCGCGAGGAACGGCTATGATACACCTGCCCTCTGATCTTTCTACTATCTATTCCGTTCCATTTTCTCACTGTATCAGTTGCTCGGAGACACTAGCACCGGACCTCCTTCTAATTGGGGCAGAGAAAACCTCGTGGTTTTAAATGCCTCAAAAATCCAGTTCCTTCATCTGTCTACTCGTAACAGTTTTCTACACGACTGTCCCCTTATCTTCAACAATACACAACTCAATCTTTCCTCTCCTCTTAGCATTCTTGGCGTTTCCTTTTCTCATGATTTTCCCTGGAAAGATCACATATATGCAGTGGCGGTCCTAGCTTACATGACGCCCTGGGCGAACCTCACCTTCAGCGCCCCCCCCCCCCTGTTCGCCAACACACACACACATTCGAATCCCCCCAAAATAAAGGACAGACATAACTCTTTCACAAAATAACTTTTTATTGGACTAATTGTTGGAACTTCAGAACCAAAACAAAGACTCAAATTTCTGAATTTTACAAATCCTTCATCACGTAAATAGAATAACTCACTTAAGAGAATGTAATTATGATACTATGAACAGGAAAAATACAAATTAAATTGCACAACTGCCATAAATAAACTAGAGAATCAAATTTCTAAATTGTACAAATGCTCTATCACATAAATAGAATAAGACACTTAAGAGAGGGTAATTATTATGCTACACTTTGAACAAGAAACAAAATAAATTGCACCACAGCACAACTGCCATCTAAAGCCTGACTCTTCTTACCTTCCTTGATGCAAAGTCATGAATTAAATCATCATATGAAATCTGCTCAGCAATTGTATGATTTATACTGATGATGGCCAGACCGGTAAGGCGTTCCTGTGACATAGTTGACCTCAGGTAGGATTTGATGAGCTTCAGCTTTGAAAAGCTCCTCTCTGCTTCAGCAACAGTGACTGGAAGACTAAGACCAATTCTGAGAGCAGTCCACAAATTTGGATATATTTCAGAGAGCTCCCTTTCATGGATAAATGTCAGCAGTTCAAGCAAGGATATGGTCTTTGATGGCAAGTCAGGCAAGTTCTTCAGCTCCTGTGCAAGCTCTCTGCCATCCAAGTCAGATTGTCCCTTAAAGTGTAGTGTACTGTAGTACTAAGGTTCACACATTGTTCTGTCAGCTCCTCAAATGTGAGATTTTGGAAATGTGTCAGCACTCCAAACTTCTCTCCCACAATTTCCAACGTGGAAAATCTTTCCTGAATGGCTGATGTTGCAGCATCAACCACTGCATTGAAAAATGTCACCTCCAGCTTCTTCAAAGCATCAATCAAGGGCTCATCAGATGCTTCATAGGAGAAGTGCCGCTTTGTGGACCTCAGCCGTTTTTGTTTTAACACAGCCTCCACATTCATTTGTTCACAGATATCTGTGGCTGCCATTTGTGCAGCCACAAAACCTGTTGCCCTGTAATTGCGGAGACCTCTCTCTGTTTTTTTTAGGAGATTTACTGCAACATCAACGTGCATGCTAGGAGACTGCATCTGCTTGCTCACATGCTGAATTTGGCACAACAGGTCATGCCACACCACTGAACAAATGGCGAAGCGGTATGACCCAACCTCCTCTGACAGAGATTGAGCCTCGACCTTTATTACAGAGTCTTTGGTGTGGTCCCTCACCTCGATCAGTGCATCTCTCACTGCAGCTGCCTGATATCTCAGGGGCTCCACACTCTTGATCTTGCTTTCCCACCTTGTATCAGACCACATCTTCAATGTGATGTTCACATGTTTTTTCAAAATGGCCCATCGTTGTGTGGAGGCTGAAAACAAGTTGTAAAGCTTCTGCAAGATGCCAAAGTAACTTGTGGCATCAATAGATCCCTTAGCAGCATCGGCCACAAGCAAATTCAGAGAATGAGCCCCACATGGAACAAACAGAGCTCTGGGATTAATTTCTAGGAGCCTGGATTGAACACCCTTGTTTTTTCCCCTCATGTTGGCCCCGTTGTCGTATGATTGTCCTCTACAATCCATGAAAGGAACTTTTAGCTCCTCCAGTCTCTTCAGAATCAGAGATGCCAAATGTTGACCAGTGGACTCCTCTGCCTCCAAAAACCCATGAAATGTTCCTTTATATGGGGCTTCCCCTCCAGTGACACAACCCGAATCACAACTGACAACTGTTCAGTGTGGCTGATATCTGGAGTGCAATCTAGAATTATTGAAAAAAACTTTGATTGTTTGATGTCGCTCACCATTGCTGAAATGGTCTTGCTGCTCGACAAATCAATGAGTTCGTTTTGTATGTGGTGGCCGAGGTAGCTGGTGTGACTGGAGGTCCCTTTTGGACACGGTTAATGTGCTCTTGCATTATAGGATCAAATTGTGCCATCAGTTCAACTTCTTTCAGAAAATTGCCATTTGATGGTGAGAACAATTTTTCTGTATGTCCCCTTAGTGCCAAATTCCTAACTGCCAGAGAATGCACAATAGCAGTGAGACGTGTCAGCACCGCTCTCCATCTCAACTTCTCAGCCTCCAGAAGTGCCATCTCCTGCTTGTCAATGGTCTCCCCCTTTCTCATCCTCACTGCCAGTTCTTTCCAGATTTTCATAGAATTTAGGTGTTCTGAACTGTTGTCATGTGATGTGAGCAATGAGCTTGCATGCTTCCAGTCCGAGAGTCCCAAACTTGTTAAATTTATTTTCCTCTTGGAAAATAATGTACAACAGAAACAGAAAAGGCTGTTGTTTTTTAAGGAATAGACCAACCAACTTCTGGTTATATTTTCCCCACTAACCAATGACTTCCTGAAGTATTGATGGTGGAAACTTCTTCCGTCACTGTCGTTTCTAGGGAATACAAAGTCAGATGGTACTTGACTTGGTCCCCTGGAAACCAGTTGTGTCCGAATTCTCTCAGTCAGAACTGAAGGCCAGTTAGCAGGGTCGGTGGACAGAGACTCATCCTCAGGAGGCGATTCTGCTCCAGGCATTTCTAATAGAAAGAACAAGAGCATTACTCATTAGTATACACACCTAAGTTAGATAACACATTATTCACAGCACTTTGTTATGGTGGTGGTGTTATGGAATTATGGTGGTGAAACACCACATACCCAGTAACCCAGACCCAGTGATAATAACATTATAATTTATAACTGTTTGCAAAATGCTTTGCAGGGATGCACACACATACACATACACACACACGCACACACTCACAGACATATGTGCACACAAACTCACCTGAAGAGTCCTGCCGGGGAGAAGTAGAAGCAAATGGGTCTTCATCCTCAGGATCAGACTGCATTTGTGGAGATATATGTGAGGCTGAGGAGGTAGATGGCTCCTCAGCCTCAATAATGGCAGAAGTAGACGGCTTCTCATCCTGGCTAGTGGCAGAGGGTGTTCCAAAATATTTCAAAAGTGCCCCTGCAAATAGTAAAATAGAACATAACAGACCAATGCATGAATAGGCTAGTACAATTAATTTAACATGTTATTAAGCACAATTTATTAAACTTTTAGAATAGGAAACAAATGAATAATACAACCTCCTTGGTTAATGGCTAATTATATACATAATAGTACACTTCAAATGACTCAGAAAGCTATATCACAAAATAGCAGTGCAATATAGCAGTGAAGAGTAGATGACATAGCTCTATACCTTTATCTTTTGCTCGTTTCTCCTCTTCTTCTTTCCTCTTTTTTCTAAACTGAGCACCTGATAGCTTTGACCTCTTCTTATCCATTTGCGGTTATTTGACAGACCTTAGTGGCTTAGTGTGAAGATTCGTTCTGTAATAAATAATATACATTTCACTATTTAACCAAACCCAGAAAAATAACATTACATATGTTAAAGTATGGGCCTTTATTCCCAATAATATTAATCTGGAAGCATTTTGCATTGTTTAGGTCTTTTATGGGAAGGTTTATGGAAAATGCAATAGATGGTTTTTTATTAATAAAAATATATTTATTGATCTTTTATTATTTATTTTATTTTATTTTTTATTTTTATTTATTTCTTTATTTATTTATTCTTATTTTTATTTTTATTTTTTTTGCAGGCGCTCATGCCGCCCCTCCACAAATGCCGCCCTGTGCGGCTGCCCATATTGCCCATATGAGGAACCGCCACTGCATATATGCTCTTTCCAAAACAGTTTCTAAGAGGTTAGGTGTGCTGTGCCGGCTTCGCAGTTTCTTGAATCCCACTCAGTTACTGTCTCTGTACAGGGGTCTTGTCCGCCCCTATATAGAGTACGCTTCCCATGTGTGGGTTGGCTCAACCCAAGAAGCTCTGTTTGACCGTGTGGAATCAAAGGCTTCGCGTCTCATCAATTCTCTGCTTCTTAATGACTGTCTTGAATACCTCTCTGTCGTAATGTTGCCTCACTTTCTCTTTATTATCGCTATTATAACGGACACTGCTCTTCTGAACTCTAACTGCGTGTCTCCTCCTTCAAGGAGAGCACGCAGTACCCGACTTTCGACACATTCTCATTCCTTTTCTGTCCAACTCTTTGATGTAATGTTCGACGGTATTTTCACTCTTTCATATATTCAACCGGTCAACTCTGACCTCAAATCTTTCAAACGCAGAGTGTCCAGGCATCTCGAAAACCTTGCACCTTGATTTTAGTTCTCTTCTTCCTCTATCGGGGGGGGGGGGGGGGGGGGGGGGGAGTGCGGGCATTCGCCCTTGTTCCTCCTTCCTGCATAAAAAAGTCACTCACTATACTTATTTATTTACATTTTGCACGACAACCACTCTTCTCTAAACTGAATAAAGTCCCAGATTGTTCATATAAAGAAGGTTCAGGGGAAGGTGATGCCGCAGTCAGTGACTTATTTATTCTACCAGGTTATTTATTTATTCCACGATGACGGTCTCAACATTTGGAACTAATTTTGCCTCCGAATCGGCGTAACAGTCGCAACACTCCGTGGAATGACCCTACCGTCAACAGCAGTTCATAAGACATGGTTGTTTATAAAAAATCGAAGAATTTTTTTTATTTGTAGAGATGTTCGAGTAACCACTCAAAAGAATTGTAACGTTTCACAGAGGATAAATAGGGGCCATTCAAAAACCACGTGGTCCTTAAAGGGGGGAGGGGGGTTCCTAATTTGACCACCAAGGGCCACATGGGGGAGGGGGGTTCCTAATTTGACCACCAAGGGCCACATGGGGGAGGGGGGTCTTGACGTTTAAACACGTGGCCAATACTAAGCATTAAAATATCCTGTTTATAATATTATCATATATATATATATATATATACAGGGTGTCCCATAAGTCCAGCATCATAGGAAAAATAATAAAAAAGGTAAAACAAAAGCTTTTATTTACAGAACGTGCTCAATATGTCCACCATTGTTTTCAATACACAAATTCAGACGTGATACCCAGTCAGCAAGCACACGGCGAATGATGTCAGGAGTAATGGCGTTACATGCCCCAATAATGCGCTGCCGCAAATGTTCAACACTCCTAATTTTCTCTGCGTATACCAGCGCTTTCAAGTCACCCCAGAAATAAAAATCTAGTGGCGTGAGATCCGGGCTTCTAGCTGGCCATTCCACAGGCCCTCGACGTCCTATCCAATAACCAGGGAATTGTTGGTACAGGTATTCCCTTACTTGGGTGCTGTAATATGCAGGAGCGCCGTCTTGCTGGAACCATGTTGGGAAATTTCCTTCTTTGTTCAAGACACTGGGAAATGCTTCTTCCTTGAGCATACGTAGGTAGGTGCCTCCAGTGACATGTTCATCGAAAAAGAGGAGGCCTATGATGCGATCCTTCCAAATGCCACACCATACTATCACCCGAGATGCACCTTGTTCCTTTGAAGAGGTATACCAGTGAGGGTTGTTTTGAGACCAGTAGCGGGTGTTCTGTCGATTTACCTCACCATTTCCATAAAAAACAGCCTCGTCACTGAACAGAATGGTGGACGGGAAATTGGCATCCCGAGCATGAGAAAAATATGAATTATGGCTTGTAGAAATAGAAAAATATGAATTTCTCCTATGATGCCGGACTTATGGGACACCCTGTATATATATAATATATATATACTTCGTAAACTCCAGAAAATTGCAGACGACTCGAATCTTTATAAACACGAATTCGGTGTACCTTTATTTCGGAAAATTCTAGAAGATTCGAATCTTTAACGTTCATGAAACAAATTCGCCATACTTTTAATTTGATTATTTTTAATTTGCTTTATTTTAATTTGCATTTTAATTTACATACGATTAAGAAGGGATGGGTGTGACATCAGAAGACCACGTGGTTTTGGAGGGGTGGGGTAAGTCATTGGCCACAAATGACCACAAGGGGGGGGACGGGTTTGAAAACCACCCGAAAAAGGACCACGTGTTTTTTAATGACCCCATACGCTGACTTACTTTGAAATCTAGAGAATTGTATTGGTAGTATCAGCAGGACCCGGTCCTATTCAAAGGAGTGACATAACGAAGGAGTGACAAATCGGAGATAAAATTCAAAGGAGTGACATAACAAAGGAGTGACATAACAAAGGAGTGACAAACCGGAGATAAAATTCAAAGGAGTGACACGAAAATACCAACAAAGAAGAAGAAAGAACAAATCCAGAGGGAAGAGAGGCTTGCAACTGTTAGGTTAGGTTAGATTAGGTTTCTAGTTTTTGAAATAAAATCTTAATTTTAACAATTCTAACAAATTTTGTTTTTTTAAATAAAATTTTAATAATTATACTCCTTTGAATTTTATCTCCGATTTGTCACTCCTTCGTTATGTCACTCCTTCGTTACGGTATTTATGTCACTCCTTTGTTATGTCACTCCTTTGAAATGTCACTCCTTCGATACAGACCCGCAGGACCGGATTAATCCTAAAAGGACGACCGTTACAAATTGGTAGCGTTTCAAATACACGCATTCATAACTTAATCCTACATAAAAATTCGGCGTTAAAGGGTTAAGGTTTAGTGGGTCCCTAGGCCCGGGTAATATTTGGGGGTCCCCTCATACTCTACAAAATCATGAATAAACAAAATTACATCATTTCTATTATCATATATTCACAAAGATACTTGATCCAGCACAGAAAATAATAATATATGATGGTACAATATATGAAGTATATTAACTATTAAAATGCACAAAAGAAACGTAAAATTAATTATCTCATAACTCATTAATATCCATACCTGCAAACCTTCTACGGTCCATAAAAAAAATATATCTAAAATAATTTTATTTTTTCGAAAGATTTTTTTTCTGCATTTTACATTGGCAAAGTTATCAGTTATATCTTCACTGTCAAGTTGGTTCATAGTTTCACTTTCTGTTGAATGAATCAAGTCGTTCCTGAGATATATATATGGAACTTCTCATATAATTCTTCACTCTTTTTAGGACAGAAAAAGATCGTTCACCACTTGCGTTTGTACAAGGTAAAGTCAAAAACATTCACTCCATAACAGATAAAAAGAGTAAAAAAAAATAATAAAATAAAAAGATGAAAAAGATAAAAAATAATTTTTTTACTTCGTTGGTCGGCGGCCCCTGTATGGTCAGAGTCTTAGGCCCGGGTCTTGGTAGCCTGTGCGTTTATTCGGTACTGTATCAGTGTTATTAATATTATCATTTTCACAAACAAACAAACGAACACTTTATTTCAGACTCAACAGGTACAAACATTATACAAGAGGTCCATAGAAGATTAAGAGATAGTTGTCTGGAGCACTAACTAAGTAGGCCAGTGAATCACTGTGCATAATGAACATACAATTGCCTACGCCAATGCTTCCAAATGTGAGATTTATAAAATCTATCGGAGATCAGTCCACTAACCATGGCTTCTATTATCTTATTGACTGACTCACCAAGCCTAGTGATAAATCTAAATACAAATTGCGAATGACACTGGCACAGTTAGGCACCTTATTGACTACAAACAGCATATTGACACTAGAAGGAGCACCATTAATATGGCATTTATAAATCTTGAAGTTCTTAATAAACTCCTAAAAATATTATTATATGCAACATATAATTTTCTCAAATTATACATCCTGTAGTTCCACCACAAATGGGCTGTATACATTGGAGTACAAAAAGTTTTGAACAAAATCAACTTGACATCTAATGTACACATGAAATTTTCTAACCAAAGTATTTCCCTGAGCATATAATTGTCTACATTGCCTTAGAATATCACAGTCATCTGAAAGAGAAAGACTTTCAGTTAGTATGTGGCCAAGATACTTAGTCTGAGTTACTTCTGACAGCACCATACCATTCAATTGAAATTCAGGAAATTTTATATATTTGTAGGCCTTGGTCCTCATAATCATAACATGACTTTCAGCAGGATTATATTTTTTGTCGTTATCCTTCCCATACCACAATACCAAGCCGAAAATAATAATAATAATAATAATAATAATAATCTTTATTCAGAAAGAACACATTACATAAGATATACATTACATCCATACTGGTTTACACAATGCTGGGATTAATGTTTCATTTTTGTAGTTCAATTTCAGTATTCTTATCTGAATATGCCGTTGGGAAGCATGGCAGCTTTTCAGGCAAATAGTTTGAAATTTCTGCTTCTTTACCTGATTTCTTAAGAAAATTGTTATTATAATATATGACAATAAAAAATATTAAATACTATGTATTCATCATTTGTCAATAAATTCCTGGGTAATTATTCGTTTTAGTGCTTTTCCTCCTTTCTGAACCAAAACACATTTTCCTGGTGTTTTGTGGTGTGATTTGTTCAAATCTGAACTTCGTTTCTTTGGGAAATGAGCCGTTTTTGAGAAATTTTAAAATTGAAAATTTCTCAAAAACGGCTCATTTCCTAAAGAAACGAAGTTCAGATTTGAGCAAATCACACCAAAAAACACCAGAAAAATGTGTTTTGGTTCAGACCTAACCTAACCTAAACAGACCTAACCTAACCTAAACTGACCTAACCTAACCTAAACTGACCTAACCTAACCTAAACTGATTGGGTTTGTTGCCAGACCGTAATATCCAGCTTTTCACGTCTTTCCAACAACGCTCAATATTTTGAATGTGAACGGTGTCTTCCACGAACCGCTGTGAATGGTTGACTGTCCGGTGAATGTAGCCTAGATTTCCAAGTTGAGAATACGCACGCCACTCGTCGGAATAGATTGTAGTCCCAGGCCTAATATGTTGCTGGATCAGGCGAACAAGAGTTGTTGCGTCTCTCTGAGGAACCGCAAACAACAGTAGTTTTTTGGAACTGCGTTCCAAGGTACCAAAAACCCAGGCAATCACAACCTCCGCAAACCAAAATGAAAACCAGACTGAAAAAGCATTCTTAAATGAGTATGCATTATGAGTGATTCAAAATGTACGTCTCTGATTGGTCGGATAAGGTCACGTGAAACAAAAACGATTTTTAATTGGTTGTTTTGACCTATGTTTCCTAATTTTGCCACGAGATGTCTCCCCATAAAACTGGAGAGGGCGACGTTCGTTAAAATTTTAACAGCGTTAAAAGCTAAATACTCGGTCAATGGCCTATAATGGCTGCTTTTTACGTCTAAATTTTAAATTTTTTTTTTTTTTTCCATAAAAAATAATTATTACATTTCCTTGATTTTTATCAGTTTCCCTGAGGTTTCAAGGTGTCCTGAATATGAATTTATATGTTAAATTGTCATAGAATGTCTCCTTCTATCGAAAACGAACAAAGCATTAAAACGAATATTAACCAATTCCTGCATCTAAAATGTATTGATAAATAGTACAGTTGTAAACTTTTAATTTATTTATTCCAGTGTACCCAATTTATTTTCTACAGTCAACATAGAAAATGTAACAAATGTTTTGAACGGAGACATCATACATATTTCTCTGAAAATAATTTGTGTGTGATGTAAATAAATAATTAATACATTGAAATATTATGTATTACTACCAGATTACTTTCACAGTACGTAATTTTACTTATACCCTAAATTCTGGTATGTTCACAAGGACAGCACACGTTACTCTAAGGATAGTTTTCTGGTGTTGGAGTTGGAGTCTTTCCCCTGACTCCAGGGAGCAGACATAAAGGTTATGTCTTTCGGAGTAATTTCTGATCAAAACTCTTTCCTGATCTTTTATTTACTCCTGTTTTTGGAGACCTTTTTTAAGAATTAGCATTTCTCACCTCAGTGGTGTAGTGGTTAGCATTGCTGACGCGCAGCAAAACTCAGCTGTTCATTCTTCCACACAATAAAAAAATTGGTTGGTAAATAAATGGGTACTCTGGGTAGCCTAGTGGTTAAGACGCTGGGCTGCTAATCGGGAGGTCGTGAGATCGAGTCTGGGCGAGGACTTTGTAATTTCTGACCGCCTGTGGTGGGGCGTGGTTTGGATTCCACGTTAAACTCTACTGAGGTCTAAGGTGAAGTGACAAGCTTGACCTTCGTCAGAATGAATAATTCGGGCGGAAGTAAAACCAAGGTGTGTGTGTATATATATATATATAGAAAATAAACAGACGACAAGAACGAGAAACGTAGAAAATGATAATAATAAAAATAATGGTAATGATAAAATGACGACCAAAGACTAAAAACAGAAAATAAACAGATGACAAGAACTAGAAACGTAGAAAATATCATATGTAAATATTATGCAAAAGAGCACTGCAGATACAGGGATGGGCAATGCATCGAAGCACATACCACATTACGTAACTTCCATAACAAAAATTATGCAAGATGTGGGAGATGCAAATACAGATAAAAATGCCATTACCACCACCCTCAAAGGAACGCGACAGGTGAGCAGACAAAACCAGCAACAAAGAGGGCTACCAATTTTTTAGATGTAGCCAACACAATTCAATTATTAAATACCACCCAACAAATACAAAGCCAACTGACAAATACAGGGATCCGAGAGCCGTACAGAAGGCATACAGAAAGACATTACACGCAATATCGGGATAACAAGTATCGAAACATATAAAGAGAGGCAAATGCTTGGAAGATCACAAGGCAATGAAACATGCACCACCATTGGAAAACGAATCAGAACTGCATAAAGGGAAAAACGAAAGAACCAAAATAAAAATAATCCTATCCAACAAAGTCACATACCTGAAAGGAATCATACAAGAAACCAGAGCAGACTTTAAATGCCTCACGGAAACCCATCGAAAGGATTGCCAGGCAAACTGTGAAAAGTGCGAGTTTTGTGGTGACAAAAAAGAAATACAAATTGCCAACTATAACATACTCCGAGCCGACAGAACAGTAAAGCGTAAAGGAGGATGTGCTATTTATACACTCGAAAAACATATGGTAGAAATAGCTATAAGTACTTGAAACAACTACGTACAATCTGTAGCAGGAAAAGTTGAAAGATTAAATATGGTACTAATTTTAATATTATATAGACCCCCGAAGACGGCAACTTCCAAATTCTGAGATTACATTACAGAGGTGAGAAAGTGGGTGAAAGATGTACATTCTGGAACCCCAAATATTTTTGTGTGTGGTGATTTTAATTTTTGATTTGTGAAATCTAAAAGTGTCTGAAAAAATATACGTGTCCCCCCCACCCCAAGACAAGGGGGGCACACGGGAAGACCAGGAGCAGGTAAAAAATGTTCCTAGCTATTGCCGATGAATTTATGTTAACAAGAAATAACAGAAAATACAAGAAAAACAACTGCCAAGATTTGGTATTCACAAACAACAGCAACCTAATTGATAACATAGAAATATCCCCAACTATAATATCAGATTACAATATTATTGAAATAATAACCAATATAAAAGCAACAGGAAAGGAAGAACAGGCACTACAGAAAGAAGTAAATTCGAAATTTTTAATTTTCACTCGAAGGCTATAAACTGGGAAGGTGTTGTATCCAGCATGGAAGCAATAGACTGGAAAAACCATCTTTTAGGTCAAGACAACGGAAGAGATACTAATTGACCTTAGAGGAGAAGACGCTGGAAATTGTGGAAAGACATGTCCCAAAAATGCAACAAAGAGGAAAGAGAAGCAGGTTCGAGACACAAAAGTCCAGGCGATTTGTCAATTTGTATTTTTTCCTCCGCAAGAGAAAAAGAGTGACTAAAATTAAAAAACTGCAAAAACAATAACCTCAGAAAAATTTTAAACGATAAACTGCAGAATATAGACTGCGTCATACAGGATCTAATTGAGAAGAATACAGAGAAAGAAGAAGACGTTATACAAGCAATAAAGATTAACTCACAGTGCAGTACTTCTATAATTTTGCAAAAAGGAAGTCGAAAAATCACGCGACTATCGGACCTTTGATAAATGAAAACACTCAGTATGAATCACCTTTCAGTATGCCCAGCATTCTGGCATGCTATAGAAACTTGTTCTTTGAAGAAGAACTACAAGAGGAAAATATAAAGGACTTCGACTTTACAACAGATGATATTACACAAGCAAGAGGGAAACTAAAAACACACTCGGCGGCAAGTCCGGATAAATGAAATGCCACACTGATCAAAAACTGATCAAAAACTACAAGAATGCAATTGCTGAGCCCCTATATTGGATATGGAGACGATCACTAGACACGGGACAAATACCGAGCATCCTGAAGAAAGGGAACATAGTTCTAATATATAAAGGAGATCGATCCGAGGCCAAAAACTAGAGGCCAGTGTCGCTTACATCTCATTTCTCAAAATTATTTGAAAGAATAGTTAGAGGAAAAATTTGTAACTTAAATTATAACTTAAATAACTTAAATTAAATGATAACCAACATGGATTCCGGTCAGGCAGATCATGCCTATCATAACCAGGGGCGTCGATTGCTCTAAAATAGTGTGTGTGTGGGGGGGGGACACTTCGCATTTAAACAGCGAATTAACTTATTTATTTATTTATTATTATTAATTTATAACAGCTAGCTGCTTATTTTTAATAAGAGCCCAGTAAAGCCTAAAGCTTAAGGGCCAAATTAAATAAAAAAAAAAATAGTCGAGCTTCACAATTATTCATGTCATTGTAAAAATTGTAAATTGTAAAAAGACTACTGTATTCATTTTATTATTAATAAAGGTTATTCAATTCAATTCAATTCAAATCGAACAATACTCTGAGTAGCTGTTGCGAGTAATATATCAATGTCGTAATTTACCATTTACCCGTTTTTTGTATTTTTCTCAGCATGTTGAAAAACTCAATTGTACTTAATCATTTTATGTCTTTCTTTATTTAAACATATTTTTGCAGAAATAAGAAACGTAATACAAACTATTTATAATATTAACCTTTCAGTAACCGAAATAAATCTTTTATTACCTGTAGACAACAGAGGTCAATGTACATAAACTGATAACAAAATATGTTCGTGAAATATAAAACGAATAAACTGCACTTTAATCACATTTTGATATTGAAAATGATACGTAACAAAACCGTTTATTTAACATATTTCCATTTCGCATACTTGTAAAAAGTGGCGGGGAAATGTCCCCTGTGTCCCCCCCGCAATCGACGCCCATGATCATAACTAATGGAACACTACAACAACGTTATTGATGCACTTGAAAGTGATGAAAACTATGATGTGATATACACAGACTTTGCCAAGGCTTTCGACAAGTGTGACCATGGAATTACAATACATAAACTGAAGTATATGGGAATAACAGGAAAAGTAGGGAAATGGATATATAATTTCCTTAGTGAGCGGCAGAAAGTCGTTACAGTTCAAGGAATATCTTCATTCGAATCAGAGGTCCTTAGCTTAGTACCACAAGGAACAGTATTAGCTCCATTACTCTTCATGATCATGCTAACTGATATAGATGGGGAAGTTACCAGTGACAGCACAGTAACAGCCTTTGCCGATGACACAAAAATTAGTAGAAAAATAAGAAACCCAGAAGATATAGGATCTCTACAAACAGACATGAACAGAATCTACACTTGGTTGGGAGGCAGCAATATGAAATTTAGCACTGAGAAATTTCAACTGTTAAGGTACGGCAGAAGGGAGGGCCTAAAATCCGTGGAACACTATACCCTAAATGGACAGGATATTCAGAGAAATTCGTCTCCTGGATGTCGCCCTTCAAAACTTCGGCAATGGCTGTCTTTCAGCAATAGCCGAGAGTCGCTTCGCCGTTTCTCAGCTAATATCCACCAGTTTCCAACCACCAAGAAACGTCATGTTTGGAAAATTTGAATTTTCAGAGACGATCTCACATAACATAGACAAATACGATACCAGTTATAAAACGCATTCCATTCCAACTTTATACCCCGAAGGAGCATTCTGAAAGAAAGGTTTGAAAGGAAAAAGTTTCCTACAAAAAAGATGCCTTGTAATGTCAAAAACAGAAATTAATTCTACGTACTTTCGTAGTTCTTTACTTTCAAATATTCAAGGTCTACGTCTTGATTTCCAAGTTGACTAAGAGTTTTCCGAATGGAGATGGTGTTTTCCAGCGAGACTTAGCGCCATGTCACTCTTCAAAAGTTGTGACCAGATTTTTCAGGTTTTTCAATTGTGAAATCAAGACTTAGAAAAAAGGATTGTACGACAGTAACGAAGCAGATACAGGCAATAATTGCAGTGTGGTACAGAGATGAACAGACTGCAACAGACAATGCTCACTTAGTAGATTCAATGCCAAACCGTGTTCAACAAGAAACAAAAAGTCGTGGTGGTCATATCATGAACTAGAATTACAGCTGTCATTGTTAAGATGTTAATAAAAATTGAATATATTCAAATTATTATCGTTTATCACGTTTTTCTTGTTGATACAATTAATACGCACAAGGATGTATCCTTACCAGTATTGTCAGGACGCTGAGAAACTGTAAAAATATATGAGTTAATAATAATAATAATAATAATAATGGAAAAATATATAACTCGGATTAACTGCCATATATTTACCTAATTACTGAGGTACCATCGTTCCAGTAATGTCATCGAAGTACGAGAGAATGATTGCAAGGAAGGAGGAAGTAAGGAGATGTAATTTTCATCGCCTTCGAAATAAATTTTGACCACAGGAAACTATTCGTACTTAATTTTGGGTTCTTTTACATTCATATTAAATAAACATCATATAGAGCTAAATTAACGGCAACGCATTTATTCAGGAATGGTCAGTGACAAAACAGATTAAAATCGCTTCTTACGGTTAATGTAGGTATGAAAGGCAGTTGGCAATAGAAAACCAAAGTTTTTTTTTAAACAATTATAGCATCACACTTACGAGTACGCAGCGATCAAATTTGCTTGCATTCCTTTATTACTGATTCGAACCTTCGAACTTCTTTATTCAGAATGAGAATGGTTTGCCTTTTCTAAATGAGTAAATAGACTCATTTGGAAAGGGCAAACTTTCTTTTCTTCCTTTTTAATTTATTACTAAATATTTCTCTTTTTTTTAAACTATCTAATTATGTTTCAAATTACCGTTTACAATCATTAGCATTAACGTCATTATCATAATTCTGAAAAAAACAAAAAATAATGACCAAAAACATTTTTTAGCAAATAAAATGTTTAAGTTTTCAGAATTGCATCTTAGAATTTTAAATGAAATTAAAAATTTTAAATTCTTTTCTTGAAAATAATTTCATATTTTGGCGGGTGATTGAAGATCTCTATTATAGAATCAGTCGCTTCTAAGGTCACGTTTTGTCCTTCTGGTTCAAGAATTTCAAAGTTCTGCAAAATTGCTCCAGTGAATAGGTACAGTTCCAACTTCGCCAATGATTCACCCAGACATTGCCTACGACCTAATTAAATAGATAAATAAATAGATAAATAAATAAATATATATTATACTGTATATATATATATATATATATATATATACACATTTAACTGCAATGACCACGCAGTATATTAATGTATAGAAACGACGTAAGAATAGAGGAGCGTTCTGCACACCTCATTTTTCATTTGTTCGTTATTTCTCTTCCTCGTGTGCAGAACGCTCCTCTATTCTTACGTCGTTTCTATATATATATATATATATATATATATATATATATATATATATATATATATATATATATATATTCTGAAATAAATTAGCAGAAGTTATTCTATATACTTCTGTATCTAACTTGCAGTGGAAAGTCTTTCGACGAGTATATGTTATTTTAACTTAAAAATTTAAGGGTATACAAATTTATAAAGATTTATCATAAAATTTAACAACATGATTAACAGTTTTTGCGCAGCAGATGATTAACCTTCTGAACAGCCACAATACTAATCTTCTTTATAAACATCTTAAATTACTACTCACGAAAGATGTGATCGTACAACGAACTCAATGTTTTACGAGTAAGAGTTATGAAGGGACGTAACTTTTCTTTACATTACTCTCAAACACAATATTTTATTAATTCTTGTTACTAACACGCGATAATCTTTACCTTATTCCGAATCACAACAACAAAATTGTTTAAGAATAAAATCGTAAGTTTCAGTTACTTTTTCCAAATAAAACAACGAACAGATATTAAAAGCCAAAAATCAAATAAAATGTAAAAAAAATATAAATAATAAATGAAATGAAATGTTATTTTAAAAAAAAAAACGAGAATTTTATTGTTGGAAAAAGGGGTTATTTGTCCTACCGACAGAAAATGGTAAGTATCCTTCTTTCTGGAGGGAAAATTTTCCTTCGCTGTCTAAGAAATGCTCAGGATAAAACTCGTTCGGACGCTCCCAAAACTCGGAACTCTTATGACAGTACTCCAAGCAAGATATTATCAGAGCTCCCTGAAATGAGAAGGTTATTTGTCATTCAGTATTCATGCAATATCTACACTTAATGCCAAGTTGCCAACCAATAACATACATCAACAAAAGAATTGTTTTGTTCATATTTTAGTTTCTGCATCATTCTCCTTGTCAAGGAGGAGAAGAAAATACATACATACATACATACATATATACATACATACAGGGCCGGATCTAGAAGTTGCGAGGCCCTAGGCAGATCTAGAAATTGTGAGGCCCTAGGCCTATATATATGAAAATATGGACTTAATTATCGGTACTATATCAGCAATATTAGAATCCCGCATAGACAGAACTATGCCAGCACTTAAAAATTAAGCCAAACCAAAATAATCACGCATGGAAATTGTATAAGAAATATAAATAAACCATACAAATAAGTATAAATTATAATATGAATCAAGATTTGTATCGAAAATATAAGACAATGATTTCTAAGATTTATATAATATTATAGGTAATGACTTTCCATAGTATACAAACGTTTTTCATATGTGATGTATAAGAGATGTTGACATTTCATTTTTTATAATAGTGAGCGATCAACTTATCAGGCTAAATATTAATGCTTTAATATTTGGTTCAGATGCTCCTTGAATATTACAGCAATGCTTTTCTACTTTTCTTCGAGCTAAACTCTTCAATTAATTGAGAATAATCTAATGAATTTGTTATATCGTTTTCTATTGATAACATAGCTAATGATTGCAATCTCGCTTGAGACATGGTGGAACGCAAATATGTTTTAATAAGTTTGAGACGCGAGAAACTTCTTGCAGCCGAAGCAACAGTAACTGGGATGGTTAATACTATTCGAAGCGCAACATAAACATTAGGATAAATCTCACTTAGTTGGTTTTGCACTATATAAACAAGGGCATTTCCGAGATCTGTTTTCTCAGGTATAAATCTGCAAAGTACTTTAAGTTCTTCATAGAGTTCTAAATCATTAATATCACTTGAACAGAACGCGCAAAACGGCTTGAGCGAGGCCCCCTTTGGCGCGAGGCCCTAGGCGATCGCCTAGTTCGCCTATAGCAAAATCCGGGCCTGCATACATATATAGTTGGGGTTGCTTAAATTCTTTCGTAACATTTAAAGACCTCCAGCGTTACGTGGTATCTGAACCATTACCCCACTATACAAGGAAGACCCTTACAAAGAGGAACCTCAATTACTGAAATCTGAAGTCCAAGTCGAAACTCTTACCCAGGACCTTCAGATTAACCACTATGCTACCCTGGGTAGCAGAAAAAGTAAAAGGGAGGAAAAAAAAAAGGAAAAAACTAAATAAAAAAATTTTAAGGTATCCATATATACTGTATGTGGCAGTGAAGTAGGACTCGAGACCGGTCTCAAGACCTTTCTTTATGGTCTCGGTCTTGAGTGCTTATGTAACATAATAAGATAAAAACCAAACAATAAATGAATTAATACGAATGTTTACCATGAACACACTTTATATATTAAACTGTAACCTCAGCTCGGACATCGCGTATGATCTATGAGAGGACAATACTTCATGATAAAGAACATGAATGAAACCCGTATATGAAGTGTCCCAAGCCAGTCTGAGAAATGAGTAAGGGGTTACAGTGAAGAGCCCACAAAACGTAATGCAGGAGTATTTGCCTCGTCTCACTTCTTTCAAAGCAGGCTTATATTTTTCCCGGTTGGTGGCAACATTACCGCCTGTACCAGCGCCCTCTGGTGGACGAAGGATGTAAAACGGATCAACCAACTAACATGAATGAAAAACTAAAGAAAATTAAGTCTAAGAATTTCCTATTCGTAATGTAAAACCTTTCTACCTAAACTGACCTAACTGAAATCACATATAAAAGATTTGAAAATGAAAATGAAAATGAAAATGAAAAGGTTTATTGGCAGACTATAGTTCATATGACAAATATTATTAATACAATGACAGTTCATATACTAAGGATAGAAATATATACAATTGATTAGAAATAATACTGGAATGTCGGAGTTAAGTGGAGCTACAGACAGACGTTTTCGTACCAAGAATTCCATAGCTTAGCAGTGCTTCTCAACCTGGTGAATGGTTCACCCTAGGGTGAATGAAATCAGAGTCAGGGTGAATGAGAATGGTGGGGTGAATGGTAAGGGGAACGAATATTGTTTAGTTATGAATGCAAGTATATTAATATTTCTTCATTAGAACATTTTCAACTTATCAAATTTGATTGGATCAGTAATTAAAGGCTTTTTTTCTGGAAGTTTGTCTGATAAATGGTTGAAAAGATATGGTTCTTCAACACCTGAGGATGATTTATCTATTTCAGGAAATAGTTTAATAGTCCTAAGATTGTTAACAGTTATTATATCTTTCTTTCTCAGTTTGGCTTGCTGCATATAATTATATACATTATATACAGTATTGTTAATTATTTCCCCCTCAGACATCCTGTTATAATTTTAATTTATTTTGCCTGCATGTATGTCATGATGTTATTATGCATATATTTTTATTTTGTATTATTTACCAATTAACTGACTTTAGCTCATTTGTTTTGCGAATTGATGATTGGGCAAAGGGCAATGTCTGTGTACAAGTACTCACGAAGAGACACGTGTACCAGAGAAGAAACTGAGGTTACAGGAACCTTGGATGATGACGGGATGCCCACGGAAGATGTGAACCTGGAGGACAATGCAGAGGGTAACGAAATTATGGGAACGAAACGGAAGCAAACACCGTCAACGTCTAGTGTGAAACCAAAGTACCGGAAATGGAACGAGGAATACTTGAAGTATGGGTTTTCTTTACCCAAAAGTGAAGGTCTGAATCCCTACCCTTCTGGGCAGTGCATGTTTTGCCCTGTGAGATACAGCAATGCCCGTCTTGTCTTCCTTCGAAGTTGTTGTTTCACTTAAGCACTAAACATCCTTAGCATAAGAACAAATCAGTCGAGTTTTTTGAAGAACACTAGCTGCCCACTTGAAGCAACAGAACTCACTGGAGAAAGCAGTGGTTTATCCGGAACGGGAAGAGAAGCCTTTATTAATGACTTCCATCAAGGTAGCTCATATTCTGTTACAGAAAAACCAACCATTTGTCAAAGCAGAGAATGTGATTTTTGCCATGTCTGGAAGTTGCTGCTGAGTATATTCATGGTGGAAAGAAAGCAGTGGAAAAAGTGAAAAGAATTCCCCTATCCAATTGTACGATGAAGAGATGTACATCAGTTGCGGAAAACTTGAAAAGTCAGTTACTTGGCAAGCTTAGAGAAGCAGCTTGCTTTGGACTTCAATTTGATGAGAAAACTGACATCAGAAATGAGGCTCAACTGATTGCGTACTGCAGATTCCTTGATGTGTAAGCAAAGAAGATATCAGAGCACTATCTTTTCTGCTTGCCAGTAGGCGTTCACACCACTGGATATGCAATATTTACAATTCATACAAGAGGCAGACCTGGACTGGACCAAATGTGTCGCTGTGACTACTGATGGAGCTGCCGCAATGCTTGGATCTTTGCAGGAAGCAGTCACTCGAATCAAGAACGTATCACCCAACTGTGTTTGAACCCAGTTTCATTCACAGAGAAGTATTGGCTTCGAAGAGGCTATCTGTGTCTGTACCGAAAGCAAAACAGGCTGAGAAAAATGATCTGGAAAAAGTTTTTGAGGATGTTGTGGGAATCGTAAATGCTGTACGTGCAAATGCCAAAAAATCACGCCTGTTTTCTGAACTCTGTAAGGATATGAGTGCAGAATATATACAACTTATTTTCCATGCTGAAGTCCGATGGCTTTCGAGAGGAAAAGTGCTTTCTCGGATCCTGAGCCTGAAGGAAGAATTGACTGAATTCTTTAAAGAGGACAAGGAGAAGGCATCGAAATTACAGGATCTCTACTGGCTGCATTACATGGCTTCAGTTTTTGAGCAACTCAACAAGCTGAATCTGTCCATTCAAGGAAAAGGAGACGTATTTGATGTCATCAGTAAAGTCGAGGCTTTCAAATTAAAACTTAATCTTTGGAAAAATCATTCCCAAGAGGAGGACTTTTCTCACTTTGTTCAGCTCGACGACTTCATGAAGCACAGTCAGTGGGAAGATAAGGCTCCTAATTTGGAAGAAAGGGTGAAAGATCTCGTTCTCTTTCACCTCGAGCTCTTGAAGGAGACCTGGAGGAATATTTCTCAGTAGATGAGGCTGCATCACTGAAGGGAAAGACGTGGAGAGTGAATCCATTTATGTCGGAGCATATGAAAACGGTTCAGCTGGGAAACAACATGGAGTCACTTCTGGACTTGCACACAGATTTTGGACAGAAAGCTTCCTTCTCAACCTTCAAATATTATGGGAACTTCTGGGTATCTCTACTAGATTTTCATGAGTACCGATCCCTCTCAGAGGAAGCCTTGTTCATTCTTGTTCGCATGGCCACTACATATCTTTCAGAACAAGGATTCTCACCACTGGTGGAGATAAATCTAAGAAGCGGAATGCTCTCCTTTATGTTGATCCTCTGATGTGGGGAGCTCTTGAAACCTCCATCACTCCTGACTATGGTGCAATTGCCAACCAAATTCAAGAGCAGGAAAGTCACTAGCTGTACAGCTGTAATTGACAAAGAAAAATGTGCATACAGTTGTCATATGAATTTAGATTTTAGACATTATTTACTCTAACTGTAATTATGTAATTGTAATGTGATACTTATAATTCAAGTCATAATAAATAAAGTACACTGAATTAGAAACTTTACTTTTCCACTGCATTCAAAATGGGGTGAATGAGTCATGAATAAAAATATTTAGGGTGAATGATACCGGAAAAGGTTGAGAAGCACTGGCTTAGAGGATAAATGGCAAGACTCATGGATAACTTGGATAATCGGGTTGGTTGATTTTTTAATTCTTTGCATTAGACTGTATTGAACACGTCTTGTTACCTCCGGGAAGCTCGGGACATTGCGGGTAGCAAACATTTGCGAAGCTGAGCATCTCGAGGGTAAGTTATGTAAGAGTCTAAAAGACCTGTTGTACGGCAAATTTAGGGTTCTGCCAGAACCTTTTTTATAATTAACCCACAGTTGCTGTCCGTATATATTACTGCAGAAAGTACGAAAGAAAGTGTCTTTAGCTTCACTTGTACAAAATCGAAAGTTCCTTATGGTCATATTCGCTTTAGCACACAGGCTTCGAGATTGTTTTCTTATATCCGAGTCATCACTCAAGGAGCTGGTAATAGTTTGACCCAAATACTTAAACTCTTGTACTTCCTCAATTACTTCACCATTCATTTTAAACCTTATATCAGCTGGCTGATTACAGCTTTTAGGAAGAAATTGCATAACCTTAGTTTTTGTAACATTAAAAAGAATATCATGTTTCTGCGAATACACTTCGCAGACTTTTAGTAGCCGATCCAGACCTTTAACAGAGTGACTTATTTACACCATATCATCGGCATAAACTAAGTTATTTATCCTATACAACATCCCATTGTTGCGTCATTAAGTGAAGCAATTAATCCGTCAATATACACATTAAACAGCATAGGGGAGAGCAAGGAGCCTTGTCTCACCCCGCAAGAGGAGCTAAAACACTCGGATAGTACATTGCCCCACCTAACGGTGAAAGATTGGTGGGAATACCAAAATTTCAATAAATTTAATATGTACATGGGAACCTTCCTGTTTTCTAGTTTTTCAAATAAAATATTGTGGTTCATCCTATCATATGCCTTACTTATATCTAGGAAACAGCTATAAATAGTTGAATTACTGTCAATGTATTTAGATATTGTTTCTTTAAGTACATAGATACACAGGTCAGTTGAGTGGGACTTTTAAAACAAAACTGATTAGGAGCTGTCCATAGGAAATCATTTAATCGGAGTAACAAGAGATTTTTATAATTTATAATTTTTAAGTACCGATCGATTTGGCGATTTTTCGGCTATGTCATGCAGACCAATTTCGATATAATTTCGAAATCTGACCCATTTTCATTCCAGTTATTCTCTCTTAAATTCTGACGCCGAAGAGAGAAACGGAAATTTATAACGTGAATAAGTGTGAAACTTACCTTAGGAATAGTGAAGCCGTGTAAAGTCGTGTTTTCTACCGCCATATGAGGAACTCCATTTGGTATTAAGGATATCATTCTGCTTAACTCGTGTATTGTAGCCTCTAAGTAAGGCAACCTTAAAAAATGAAGTAATACAATGTCAATTTTAATATAAATTCTTCACCGTAAGTTTCTCTTTGTAATATCGTCTAAATATCAGCACCCGTATTCTAGTAAGTAACAGCGTTTCCTTTCAGGCAAAATGAAGACCCTGATGTCAGGGGTTCGACTCCTAATGGTGCTGGTATGGAGCCTGAATGCTGTGCCTGTTTCTGGCCCTCCTGACCTATCATTATACCATTTTATTATCAGTATAAAGTTTCCAGTATTTTGTATGGTTATACAGGAATAAAATTATTTATCATCACTGTAATTGGTGTGTAGAGGGAAGGGATCAGGGGAGCAAGACGAATTAATCAATGATCGATGGAAGACTTTAATGTAAAGAGGAATAGGATAGGTCCCAGAATGCTCTCTTGAGGAACTCCGTGGAATATAGATCCTGTCGATGAAGTATTTTTTTTATGCAGGAAAGCGGGGACAAGGGCGAAAGCCTGCAAAGACGCCCCTCACCCATAGAGGAAGAATAGAGCCAAAAATCAAAGTCCAGGGTTTTCGAGATGCCTGGAGACTGCATTTGAAAGATTAGAGGTCAGAGACAGGAGGAAAGATGGATCCAGGAAGATTGTTCCAGAGTTGACTGGTTGAGTAAACGAAAAGTTCAAAATTCCGATTACCACTTGCGTTAGAGAGTTGGACAGAAAAGGAATGAGAGAATGGGTACAAAGTTTGGTACTACGAGCTCTCCTTAAACGAGGAGGCATGCAGTTAGGGAGTTCATAAGAGCAGCGTTCGTTATAATAGCGATAGGAAAGAGAGAGTGGAGGAACACTGCGGCAAAAAGAGAGGGATTGAAGACAGTCACTAAGAGGCGGGGAATTGATGAGACGAACAGAATTTGATTCCACCCTGTCAAGTACGGCTGTGTGGGTTGAGCCACCCCACACATGACAAGCTTACTCCATACAGGGTCGAACATGAACCATGTACAGAGAGAGCAACTGTGTCGGGGTGAAGAAACTGCGGATGTGCTACAGCACACCTAATCTCTCAGAAGCTGTTTTAGAAAGAGAGGATGTGTAATCTTTACAGGAAGGATGAGGAGAAAGGAAACGCCAAGAATGTTAAGGAAAGAGGAAGAATCGAGTTGTGCATTGTTGAATTGTTGAAGGTAAGGGGATAGTCCTGTGGAAGATTGTGACGAGTAGACAGATGGATAAACTGAATTTTTGAGGCATTGAAAGGAAAACGGTTTTCTCTGCCCTAATCAGAGATAGTAGAAGATTAGAGGTCAGGTGCATCATAACCGTCCCACGCGAATCATGGAGTGACTGTTGAGAGGGACGTTTTGTGAAGCGGGTGGAGAAATGAAGAGTGAAATCATCGGCAGAGGAGTGGATAGGACAGCAAGTGCAACTTAATAGATCATTGCGTACTAAAAGGAAAAGAGTGGGTGATAGGACAGAGCCCTGACGAACACTGCTATTAATAGCTTTAGGAGAACTATGGCCATCTACAACCGCAGCTATAGATCATTCAGAAGAGAAATCGGAGATCAAGGCACAGACAGAAGGGTAGACACCGAAGGAAGGCAGTTTGGAAATTCGGGATTTGTGCCAGACTCTATCAAAGGCTTTTGATATGTCTAGCGAAAATGCAGAGGTTTCACCGAAATCTCGAAAGGGCGATGATCAAGAGTCAGAGATATATGCAGGAAGATCGCCAGTTGAGCGTCCCTTGCACAACCCATACTGACGATTTGAAAGAAGATTGTGAGAAGAGAGTTGTTTGAGAATCTTCCTCTTAAGAATAGATTCAAAAACTTTTGAAAGGCAAGAAAGTAAAGCAATTTGACGATAGTTGGAGGGTTTGAGAGCTGTTACCTTTCTTTGGGACAGGATGAATGAAAGCGAACTTCCAGAAAGAAAAAAAGTGCCAGATGAAAGGCAAGGGCGAAAAAGTTTGCCTAGGCAGGGTGTCAACACAGAAGTACAGTTCTTAAGAACAACAGGAGGGAAACCATCAGGACCATACGCCTTCCTAGCGTTGAGCCCAGGTAGGGCAAAAAAAAAACATGAGAGCTATATACTACAAATTATGTCCTGTTACTGAAGTATGAGCGAAGCCATCTTGAGAATAGTGCCCAAAAGATATGTTCGTGTCAAAGGCTTTAACAACATCAAGTACAATGATTACTGAGGGGTTTATTTTTCTCATTCAAACTACCATGAAACTCTTCTAATATAGCGGTTATTACGCTGTTGGTCTGTGTTATTGTAAAAAACCAAATTGTTGTTTGTATATTTTTCTGTGTTTGAAATTATATATTACTTTCTCTTCTAGTTTGCTGATGGTTGGAAGGAGGGAAATGGATTTGTAGTTTCGAGAGGAAGGTTTAAAACCTGATTTAAAAACGGCATGAATGGAGAGGTTAATGGGTTTTGCAGGCTGACGGGGTGGAATTAATTTTGCGCATTCTTTATGAGTTTTTCTTGGGATTGTGTCCCGTACGTTCTTTATTTTTTACTTGTTATTAAATTGTATGTCCTAGTAGATGACAAGAAGATTGTGGTTGGGAAGGTAGTAGGTATGTACCGAATGACCGCTCCGTGGGTGGGATATTGAACGCGAGTTTAACTCACACTTTAGTGAAATATTCGTAGAAAGTGCTTAAAATATTTGTTGTCTGTAATGGCTTCATTATTAGTTATTAGCATTTCAAGTGTAGAGGGTTTTGTTTGCTTTTAATTAATGGTTCTGTTAATGAGGTAGTTTTCAGGATCGCCCTCATATTCTTCGAATTTATATTTGCCGTAATTAGCTTTTGCTTTGAGTATTAATGAGTTAAATTTGTTTCGATAGTGAATACGTACTTCATTTAGGAGTAAATCTTCCTTTACATTTTTGTATAGTTTATGTTTTTGTTTAATGGATGTTTCTAAAGCTGAAGTCAACAAGGAGTGGTTTATTCAAATCGTAGGAATATTTTTGCCACTGACGGGGACACAGAGCCACTAAAGCCAGCCCATATTGTCTCATGAAACTTTAATAATTGCTACGAAAAATAATAATAATAATAATATTGTTGGAGTTGTATCGTAAATAACAACTCCTACAATAATGACAGAAGCCGCAATAACAACAACATACCGTAAGTAAAAATATAAATGTAGAGTGATTAATAACAAGTGTATATATCACTTATTGGTACTGTTATGGTGTCTTTTATTGCCATTGTTATTATACTGATTGACATCACTTTTGTTATATCTAAAAGTTATCGTAAAACAAAATCATATTGTTTACTACAGATAAAGAGAGTTATTAAATGTATAACCTAAGATTTTTATATTACAGAAAGAAAATAAATTACTCCCCCACTTCCATCCACCAAAAAAGCTTTGAATGACTCCTCAGGCTACGAAATGAAAATAATCGGATCACTTTAACATATTACTTCCCAGGAACCTCTCTTTAACATATTGTTTCCCAGTGTATATCACTTTAACATATTGCTTCCCAAAAATAGACATTACACAACCAATTACAGTTACATTACAATAGTTTATAATATTTAGAGATTAGCTAGTCGAGAAAATGTAAATTTATGGACAACTTAACTTATTATGCTTTGCCATTTTTTGTGAATGTAAAATATTTGGATCACCTGAAGATCAGGGCCCCCAGCCTTCTTTAGTTAGCCTTATAAGGCTAACTAACGAAAATATCACGACCTAACCTAATCAATCGTTAGGTCAACTGTACGCCCTTGACGATTGGTTAGGTTAGGTCGTGATATTTTCGTTAGTTAGCCTAGATTACCAACCTCTTTCTAACCAACCACCCTTTCTCTTTTTAACATATTGCTTCCCAGTGTTAATCACTTTAACATATTGATTCCCAGGAGGGATCACTAACATATTGCTTCCCGAATGTTTTGGGAAGCAATATGTTAAAGTGATCCAAATAATCTTTACCTCTCCTTGTGTTCTAAAGAAGGAAACGTTTCCCTTGGGACGACTGAATCAATGTGTTCCTGTAGTTTCTTCTGAATATCCTGATATTTTGCCATGTAAAAGAAGAACCAGCGAAGAGTCGATGAAGTTGTGTCTGATCCAGCGATGAACATGTCCGACAGTGATACGATTAAGTTATAATCTGGGGAATAAGGTGTATCGTTTACTCGTTTCACCAGTATACAACACTTAATTAACAAGTCTGAGTTCATAATATAACTTTCTATTTGACTCCGTCGGTTAAAATGCATCCAAAACTTGAATTATATGCGAGCAGTACAATTAAATTTCAAGTTCATTTCTAGATGCGGTCATCAAAGTCACGAGTCGCATTCATTTTAGATGCAATCTCAAACTTTGGCTAAATGACTTCGGATGTGAAACTCAAAATTTTGATGGCTGTTCTCTCCGAAAATTTATTGATCAACTGGTCTTTCTGCATGAAATTTTAAGGAAGCATGAAAGGACTATAGGTTAATCTGTAAATTTTGGGTGGAATGTGTTTTTTTAATTTTTATACAGTATAGTACGTGCATAAACAGTCTGACCCACAATTACTGTCGGAACATTATACTTGTTAATGTACAGTTACGAACAAAATTCCATGATTTAAACTCGAAAATACATTAAAAAAATACGGCACACGGAATTTTGTCCGTGAGTGTACCTCAGTGATGCTTCAAGTCATAACCTTATTATTATTATTTTAACAAATGTTAAATCTTACAATCAGTGGTAAAAACTGATTCTGGATTATCTTTCTGAGCTTCCATCTCCATCAAATACATATCAATGTAGTCTCTAGGATTAGTCGGATCCAACGTTCGTTTGTGTTCTTCAATGGATTTCTGAAAGAAAAATCCTTCTTTAATTTATGAAAATAAAGTTAAATATAACTCCTTAAATCACACCAAAGTTAATTCCGTGATAGGAAATAATAAAGTACAAAGAATGATTTGTTTCTCAATGTGTACCGTTCTTTACAGTTTTGAAAACTTACAGTATGAAAAGATTTATGAATAAGATTATAAATACCATTAAATATGCAGTCAGCGTGTTTCTGTTATTCTCCAACTCATCGACTTTCATCACTTTATTTTTAATGAACTTTGGAATAAAAGGAATTAACCAAGGAAAGAGGTTAAGCAAAGAGACAAGTCCTTCGATTGTTTGGAAGTCATTAGATATCTTCCTCGAGAATTCTTTGATTTCTTCATCATTTATGTCAAATCGACGATCTGAATGTGGATATATTTACACATATCATTTTAAGAATTTAAGGAAAAGTCCTTTAATTAATTATTAGTTCAGTATTAGGTCAAACATATTTAATAAATGTAAATGAATGCATAATGTCTATAAAAAAGTTAATGTAACCTACATTTAACTTAACTATAAATTGCACAAACTAAATTTAACTTTAATTAAGTGAAAGATTTGAAATTTCTCTCCTAAACTACCCCATCAAATAAAAAATGGAAAAGGATCTTTAGGAAACTAATAACTTTTATATAGCCATTTAATATTATTAAGTTTTTGACTAAGTCCAAATTAATGCCTAGTTATGCAATAATTGAAGATTAATAAGGTATAATATCATATGAGGGAGAGAAATTACCAGTAATGTCTGAGGTTAGTTCCACCCGGGAACAAATGAAGGTTGGGAAAATTAGAGTAAATATATGTACTAATGATGTGTACCATTCAGTGAAAGTCCTAAAATAAGCACCCCTCAAGGCGACTGACTTTCTCCTTTATTCTAGAAAGTTCGGCGTTTTGTATTTTGTGTTTACTTCAGCGATATTATATTGTACAGTTTTAGGAACTGTGCGATGCTCTGTTCAGTGTAACCACTATAAAATAACTGTAAAATTATTTTGTTAAAATATTAAAAAGTGCTATTGCTCCTGACATTTAAAATATTTTTACTGTATTAAAATGCTTACTATAAGTAATGGAACTTACTTGCTAATAATGACCAGATGACATTTAAAATAGCCACGTTTAAGCTCCAATCAATTTGAAATGGTTTGCCAGCTTTCTCATCCAAATGCTTAATTAATGTTGATACTTCTCTCTGTACAGCACTCTCCAGTCTGGACTTTCCAAGGCCAAAATCTCTTAAAACTCTCAGAGCGAACCTTCGATTGACGGACCAGACATTTCCATCAGAAAAAATAATTCCTAAATTGAAACATTATTAACGTACATTTAATAACAAGGAAAGAAGTTCACTGAAGAAATAAAACCTATGGAAAAAATACTCAAAACTTCTAAATTCAGTAAGAATTCAGGATCTGACTACATACGAAAAAAAAAATCCTGACCAACTGGAATGAGAATGTATTCGGTACCCAATCATGAACGAGGAGTTTTATGAAAATATCACAGGATTCTTTGGACAAAACGTAAAGGAATTAAATTTTTTTTTATGAAGTTTGAACATAAATACATTATAAAAAATCTCATTTCGCAAAGATTTGGGGTGAAAAACCAAAAACAACCCGGATGTAAAGTAGAGAAGGTAGTGAAAAGGAGAAAAGGCAGAAAGTAAAGCATACACATCGATACACACAGGCGTCCTAGTACCAGTGCTCCACAAAAGAGCTAAATTCCACACGTGCGGCGCTTCATACGCAATGCCTGTTGGCGCTCCTAAGCTTTGTCAAAGATGAAAGAGAAAGAGTCCAGTAGGCCTACTGACATAAATTTAACAAACCTCCTCCATTCTAACCTACTTGCAGCCACTTCTTGTGCATCATCCAGATCAAGTGCACGCTTATTCACGCAATCATTCACTTTGTCCATCCATGGGTATGGTGAATGATTGCGTGATCACAGTCACTCTTATACAGTCTTTTCACATCTCTGTCATCTTCCAGTTTTTCAACGTAACCAAGCAATTTTAAACTCTCCTCACTTTTCATTTTTATTGACTCCTGAGCACCACATTTTTCCAGAACCAGACGGTTTCTTACTCGATCAGTACGCCATACGCCACGCATCCGTCTCAGATTATCATCTGCTTTTACTTTTGATTTCTCCCTTTTACGGCATGCCAATGTTTCACACCCATACAAAATTGTTCGTACAGACACAAGGGGTGGAACCAGGGAGGGTAGTCTAGAAGCTGCACTGTTTCAGCACTGAAGCACAGTTCTTAAGAACAACAGGAGGAACACCATCAAGACCGTACGCCTTCCTAGAGTTGAGCCAGATATGGCAGAAAGAACATCTTTAGAAGAGATTCTAATCTGAGACATAATAAAGGCAGAGAGGAGGAGATGGAGGAACAGCACCGAAATCGTCCAGGGTTGAGTTGGAAGCGAAAGTTTGAGCGAAGAGTTCAGCTTTGTCAGGAGAAGAGACGGCAACTGAGCCATCGGAATGGAAAATAGGAGGGAAAGAAGAGGAAGTAAAGTTGTTGAAGAGGCTTTTAGCTTGATGCCGGAAAGAGTGAGAAGAATTAGAATTGGATAGGTTTTCACATTTTTGTTGGATGAAGGAATTTTTGTTGAGTCGAAGAACAGATTTTGCACGATTCTGGGCAGAAATTCAGCTGAGTGAGAATCAGGTGTTGGATGGCGACGATACCTTCTGAAATACTCCTCTTTCTTGCAGATAGCATTAGAACAAGTAAAGTTAAACCAAGTTTTTTTGCATTAGTAGTAGGAATAGAATATGGAATGTATGCTTCCATGCCCGAGAGAATCACCTCCGTGATGTGCGTAGCCAGAGGGTATTGAATTCGGAAGATTCGAGTTCGGGAATACGAGAACAAGTTAGGTCATTGCGTACATATACGCAACATCCATCTTTGGAGTGAAATTAAGTGTAGAGAAAGTAAGAGGGTACAGAAAAGGGGTTGCTGTCAGTCGTATCAGACACCTTAGTTTCAGCGAGGAAAAGAAGATATAGTTTAGAGGAGGAGAGGTGGTGTTTAACAATTTGAAAATTTGAGAAAAGGCCACGAATGTTGCAGAAGATTAAGAAAAGTGATTCAGACAAAGGCCCAGAACATCTCGAATGAGCGATAGCAGATCCAGTCCCGCTTCCCGGGTCGGCGTTCACGGTATTGGCAGCGTGGGAGCCAGAAGTGGGGACATTTATGGTCCCCTCCCCAAGGAAAGCTCTTGAACTTCATACCATTTCTTTTTTCAAATTTTGAAAAGATTATGTAGTGTAAGATGTTACAATGTTACAATGTTACAATGTTACAATGTTCCAGACCAACAAAGACCCTAGGATCCACTCATGGCTGGTCTACCTAACTGTGTTCGTAATCGTGTATTGTGTATGTCCTCCGTGGTGGCGGAGGGGACCTACAATTTTACGTGGGTTCCGAACCACAAGAACATAAGAAATTTATGTAAAAACTGCCGGTAAATTGGCAACGACCAATTTTTACGAAACTAAATAATTATCAATTTAAAACTAATTAATTATCGATTTAAAACTAAAGATAGAATCTCTGGATCCAGAGGATCAAGTCATAATAGACTACTGTCCACAAATATGTTACACTCTATATCTATTTATAACGGACATGCAAATATATCAGATCCAAAGAATCCAGTCAATTTCATTACGGTATCCATCAAGTCACGGTCCATATCGATTGCGGACCAAGTCAAAATTTACAATCATATACATTACAATGTATGTATATGTAATGAGGAATAGGGAGAGAAGTGTGTGTTTGAGAGCATGCTGGACTGCTCACAGGGTAGATGAGACCCTGAAAAAGATTAGCTAAGGAGGACAGTGGCAGAAGAAATGGGTGTTCCAGCACTTCTTATCTTCTGTCTAACTTTCCCCCCCGCCCGTGGAGTACTTCCCTGGTCGACTGGTGTCTATAATCTTCTCCTTTTGTTAGTTTTTGGAGATATATTTATTTATTTATTTATTCATATGAAAGAGGAACGATGTTCTGCAACTCACACAAACCATACAGAAACTTCACATTAGGAACAGTCGAACGTTAACCAAAAATTAAATATTTCTTCGAAATTTCTATCTAAATTAAATACATATACAATTCAAAACGTGTAATTCTACTTTGTCATTGAGCAGTTGAGGATATATAAGGAATTTAAAGGGAAAGCAACGATACAAAGGACGAAACGTTAGGGAGAAGCAGACTATCTTCTATCTTTCAAGGAAATACGCTACAAGAGAGTAAAATGAAAGAGTTGCCATGACGAAATATATTCATTCAGAAATGGGTATAAAAACATGGAAAATATCTCACCGAGATTACGGTTAAAGGAGAAAAGTTCAAAAGTAAAGAAGTCGGGTCTTCCTGTTAATTCAACCTTGTTATATGCTGATTTTATTAATGAATAATCAGTTAAGAAATAAAGATTCTTGCTCCCATTTTCACGCTGGAAAAAAAATAATAATTATCATATATTTAGTACAATTAAATTATTTTATTAACTGCCTTCCCCCTACCTTAGTTTCTTCGGTTTGTTTTTCTTTTAATATTTTTTGAACCAAAGCACATGAGAATATGTTATCTAAAATTAAACAATTGTGTTTCTTAGTACTAAACATGTTACTAAAGTAACATCTGAAGATGTGTCTTTACTTTATGTGTACAAAAGAGTTGCGTATTTTCCGATATAACAATCCAAACTAAAAGATAATTCTGGCTACGTCGAGATCATGTCGCAACACCACCTTCCATACACCAACGAAGTTAATCGACATTGGGTCTGGATAGTATTTTCGTGGGTCACCCATCCCCTATTTCAGAAGATGTAGCGACACGTGGTTCGGATCCCACGTAAAACTGTAGGTTCTCTCCTTCACATGACCTTTACTGTTACGAGGGACGTTAAAGAATCCGATAAACACATATAACATTAATTCTTACCATGATTTAAAGATAAAGAGAAATACTTCTCCACACAAATGGTGTATGTGTTCGGTGGGCAGGAAATTGTAGTTGCAAAAGCTAAATAAGACTTAGGACCTAAACTAAGTTTTAGCATAGGACAAAATTGATTGTGAAAAAGATAGTAAGTCATTTGGGAAAAATTTTAAACTGCAAGGTGTGCAGTTCTCTGACATTTACATGCAAAAACTACCAAACTAAATTGGATGAAATATGTGATTCGCATCACATTGAGTCTTTGTAAACCATTATATAATAATTAGGACTAAAATACCTAAATATATTGCCATGCTTTTCCCGAAGAACTCCAATTAATTTTGTGATTTTTGTTTTCTTGGATGGAATGTAACCGATGACTGGAAGACCCCATTTGCCTGAAATTGTGGAAACGTATAAATTATGGGGTAAAACGATGTCACAGTCTGAATGAAGATGAAGAAGATAAGTCAATATGAGAGTTCTTTTACAATTAAATGCACACAGTTCATAATACAATGCACAATAGAGAAGGTGTAATACATAGGCTTTATTCCACATGACGTCGACCACGTCCTAACACCGCTTCCAGTTGTTTAATGAATGGGTTTAGTGAAAAGGTCTATTCCAGTGGTTTTCAACCTTTTTTCACTGATGGCACCCTAAACTCATATATCTTATTCTGTGGCACCCCTATTCAATTTCCCATCAGTAGAGTTGGCTCAAGAACAAATATTGAGGGCTCCAAGGGTTGAATTATTGGAAAAAATTGAATCTGTAAGGACCAAGCCTGAGGAAAGTGTATATTTTCACAAGATACCTCGTTGCAATTACAACTTCAATAAAAAATGTTGAAAAATCAACAATCTACAACAATCTGTGCGGCACCCGTGGGCAATGTCAGTGGCACCCCAGGGTGCCACGGCACCCTGGAGAAAACCACTGGTCTATGATCTGAGAGAAGGAAATCGCTATTTGTACCTTAAAATTTTACATCATTATCGTAGGTAAATAACCATTCACAATTAAGAGGCATTCATTGTTTATATGAAATTCAATACCTATTAATCTTTTATTATTGCTCGGGAGAAATCTTGCATATTTTGTTAAATTTTTTCTGATTAAGAAACCAACTCCACCAAAGGGCCTACCAGAAAGTAGATCGCGAGATAAACCTACAGGCGAAGATGCTGATATATTTTAGCAAAATAAGTATTTTTTTTTTTAAAAAAAAAGATCATTTAAAAGCAAACATTAAATTTCTGGGACACCAGATTTGGTGATCCACCCATTTCATACTTCGGCAAATCAGGGTGACTCTTACATCCGGATTAGGTTACACTAGATTAGGTGGTCATTCTCGGTTAGTTAGTAACTTAGTTATTTCTTACGTCACCAATGTTCAGACAATTAGGAGTCCAATAAATTGGTATCCCGGAAAATTAATATTCACCATTTTAAATTAAAAATAAAAACTTACCTGGAGGAAGTCCACTTGGCTTTGTGTTAAACAAAATTGCGATCAGGATTCCAATCAAGGCAAATATGCAAATTTCCACTATCATTATTGTTCACGTCTTTCCTTTATGTGAAAAAGAAGAAAAATTACTCCTTTCTTTTATTTGGCACTGAGGCCGGCCGCACGCAGAATCGTCTTGCAACTGACGACTGACGACTTGGGTCGTGACGACTCGAGTCGCGGGTGATTTTGCATTGACAGAATGTGAGCCTCGCACGCTGCATCGACCGCGTGGCGAATCCCGTCGCGGTCGCCGCAGTGTGCGGGGCTCACATTCTGTCAATATAAAATCACACTCGACTCGAGTCGTCACGACCCAAGTCGTCAGTCGTCAGTTGCGAGACTCCTGTGTGCGGCAGGCCTAATACTTTCGGTATTTCTGGCGTAACTGACACTGTTTTGAAGTCGCGTATTAATCTCATGTACAGTAAAATACATCAGTTAATTTTAAGAATCAATACTAAACTGCAGACTCATATAAGTCAATGCATTTTTACTTTGTACGCGGAGAATACGTGATTAACATACCACTTTGCTGAGTGTTCAAGAGGCAAATGAATATATACTAAGTGTTAACCGTATTACGTAATAAATAACCTTGGGAATCAGTTAAGCTAACAGAGCTGTATATTTTAAGTTCCATTCAAATACAGTGGTGTTGGTGACTGAAATTTAAGTGCAGAATTTGTATACAGATTGCTGCTTTTATTTTCAATCAATGAAACGGGAGATAAATTATATCAGAAAATGTAAACTGTCAGACTGAAAACAAACAATTTTAGCACATTTTGAGGAGTTAGTGACGCACGGACAATAAATTGACAGAACAGAATGACGAAGCGCAAATGAAAATAAAGTAGAAAGATATTTTATATTGTTATTTTTATTTTTTCTTCTTCCTCTTATTCTTGCTTTTAAAAAATTGCATCTATTAATTATTCTTAGAATGAAATTTGTATTAAAAGATAAAGAGGACTTCTATATCCAGAAATATGTTGATATGAAGAAAGAGACAGACAGACAAACAGACAAAGTCTAATCGTTTATAAAAAGTCAAATTAAACGTTGAGAACAAACAAAAAATATATTATTCCTGCTCAAACAGTATAAGAATGATGTGCATCATACTCCTCAGCAGTATTTGTCCTTTTGTCCTTGTTATGTTTGAAGCGAAGATACTGAGCCCTTGACTGATTGCTTCACGCATCTAAAATTACTTTATGTACTGTATATTTATTATTATTATTATTATTATTATTATTATTATTTATTTCAGAATAAATTCCTTCCTCCGATTTTTATTTATTTACTTATTTATTTTATCTGATTCGTTATATTTCGGATCACCTGAAGATCAGGGCCCCCAGCCTTCTTTAGTTAACTTTATAAGGCTAACTAACGAAAATATCACGACCTAACCTAACCAGTCGTCAAGGGCGTACAGTTGACCTAACGATTGGTTAGGTTAGGTCGTGATATTTTCGTTAGTTAGTCTATATTTCTTTGTGTTTTCTACTGCAGTTTCCATTCAGGATTTTATTAATTAATAAATATTATAAAACATACTACCATATTGTAATATGTTTACCACAAAACATTTTCATTCCCGATGTTCATATATAGACATTTTTACAGTATATCACAATAAGAAAACTTGTTAAATTATAGCTAGAATTTTATTTTTACAGTAAATATATCACCAACACAAAATGAAACAATACCAAACAAATTCTAGCGTAGTAACAGAAAATTAAATAAAACATTGTTCTTTTGTTTTTGTTTTATTCTGGTAAACAACTAAGAGAAAGAGAAGAGGCAATTACCGCGGTTAAATTGGGCACAAGTTTAAATTTGTAGACAAACGAATGTTTATATTTTACTACCAAACTGCAGAATCTGCAAACGTCTCGCACAACATGAAAAATTCTAGGGTATAAATATTTCACAGTCGAATTCTAAAGCGATTTAGAAAGAAAAATGTCGCGTTAATTTTAATCAAAACTTTAATTTTAGTTTAAATTTCATCGCACATGTCAAGCTTGAATTAAAATTCTCACCGGACTACTGAGAGTATTGTAGAAAAATCCTCTCACGACGCCGTTAGGAAATTCGAACATTTCACTAAATTGTAGAATTTCTCAAATTCTTTGCTCCTTCTGAAGAAAATATAAATAAAAAAATGAGGAAAATTAAATTAAATTCATTTTTAATAAAGTGAAATGTAATTAATGTTTATGACATGCAGATTGAATGTAATACAAAATGTAGTGTACAACTCTTTTCGGATCACCTGAAGATCAGGGCCCCCAGCCTTTTTTAGTTAGCTTTATAAGGCTAACTAACGAAAATATCACGACCTAACCTAACCAATCGTCAAGGGCGTACAGTTGACCTAATGATTGGTTAGGTTAGGTCGTGATATTTTCGTTTGTTAGCCTTATAAGGCTAACTAAAGAAGGCTGGGGGCCCTGATCTTCAGGTGATCCCTCTTTTCTGTTATTATTTGCTTGCCTTTTTACTTCTCGCTCTTTACTCTATTCTCACTCTTTACTCTCGTTTTCTCTTTGTCTTCATACGGACGCGGTTAGATGGCTTGAGCCGGGGCTGCCTTATGGAAACTTTTTCCACAATTGAATGGGTAAGATAGTTTTACCCGACATATATTTATGTGAATGTATATATGTACAGGGTGTCCCATAAGTCTAGAACAATAGGGTAAAATAAGTAATTCATGTTTTTCCGTTTATGCAAGTGCCCATGATGTCTTCAAGTAAGGAAGAACGCATCCAGGTAATTCTGCTCGTAGGAAATCGGAGTCAGAAGGAGGTCGCTGAGGAATTTAACAGATTGCATCCGGACCGCGCGCCGATCACACAGCTGTGTGGGAAAACTTGTAGCAAAGTTCAGGGAAACGGGATCCATCGGAGATAAACCACGCAGTGGACCTCCGAGGACACAGCCGCTACCATCCTCGCTCATTTCACAAACAGTCCCCAAAAGTCTCTTCGGCGGTTGTCCGCTGAGACAGGAGTGTTGAAAAGCAGCATCCACCGAATTCTTCAAGCACACAAATGGCATCCTTACAAACTTCAAATCCTGCAGAAATTAAGCGAAGATGGTCCAGACCGACGGATAGAATTTTGTGAATGGGCTACGGTACAATGTGCTCAAAATGTCAATTTCCCGTCCACCATTCTGTTCAGTGATGAGACTGGTTTTTACGCAAATGACAGAACACCCGCTACTTGTCGCAAGACAACCCTTACTGGTTTACTGCTTCAAAGGAACAAGGTGTCGCTCGTGTGATGGTATGGTGTGGCATTTGGAAAGACCGTATCATAGGCCCCTTCTTTTTTGATGACACTGTCACAGGAAACGCCTACTTGCGTATGCTCAACGAGGAAGCATTCCCCAGTGTCTTGAACACAGATGGGATTTCCCAACCTGGTTCCAGCAGGATGGTGCTCCTGCCCATTACAGCATCCGGGTAAGAGAGTGGCTGCACCGACAATTCCCTGGTCATTGGATAGGACGTCGAGGGCCTGTGGAGTGGCCGGCGAGGAGCCCCGATCTCACTCCGTTGGATTTTTATCTCTGGGAGCACTTGAAGGCGTTGGTCTACGCGAAGAAAATTCAGAGTGTTGCACATTTGCGGGAGCGCATCATCGACGCATGTAACACCATCACTCCTGATACCATTCGCCGTGTGTTTGCTGACTGGATATCTCGTCTGCATTCGTGTATCAATAATAATGGTGGCCACATTGAACACGTTCTGTGAATAAAAGCCGTTTTTATCATTTTGCCCTATGGTTCCAGACTTATGGGACATCCTGTATATGTATTCTATACGCCTTTGGGAGAAGCCAAAGGTACGACGATTCGTTCATCGTTTGATTCGTTTGGGACTCCAGAGAGTCAGTCATTGTTTGCATTCTATACTGATAATCTCTTAAATTTTGTCGTATTCGTTCGCTTCTTGATTTAGCTATTATTAGAATTATCGTATTTCATTGTTATTTACTTGTTACTTTAAATTTGAGTTGAATTAAATATAAGTTCTAGATTGATTTGAGATTCGTTTATCTGTAACGTCCATTTAAGCTGATATTTAATAGTTTAAATTAGTGTAGAGAAGCTTTAAAGAGCAGGTCTCCACTAGTTAATTTGTTACTTTTGTATATACTGTACTTGCCCCTTTGATTTATACTGGTCCTATAGCGCTGTTATAGGGCGGGATTAACTTATAAAGGTATATTATTTATTTACTTTTCTGTTTATTGTTGTGTATATGTATACACACCTTTTGATTGTTGTATTGTACTGTATGTATTTTTTTGCTTATATTGGTGCTGGGTCTCTGCCTATAGTAGTCAATTTGTGTGAATCCCTGCTCTGACTAATTCAAGAGATTGGTTACTATACAGCCCCTCCTAATAATACCTCCGTCCTAGCTAGATAAATTATCTATAGATTTCCTTTCGGGCTAATTACTGGACACGAACCAATCAGTATCAACAATAGTTTTTCTATAAATATTAAGGGGGAAAAATAACCGAAAGCCATTAAGATTTTGAACAGCGAAGGAACCGGGGATAAATTATACACGATTATTACTATTTACTGATTTTTATTGACGCCAAAACAGTTTGAACAAACGGAGTAAAGCGAGTGCGGATCCATTGTTATCCTTTTATCGCGGAGAGAGAGAGAGAGAGAATTAAATATTTTAAAATCGCACTAATATATTAATAACAAACACCTAACGAGGACGCCCGCCCGAAGACTGATTTAGGGAATCTTCCTTCTCTCAGCCCATTTCAGGTGTTGCCAACTAGTATTTTATATTCATAATTTCAAACAAAACCTTATTAATTTCTTATTTACGTACAAACCACCATTAAATTTCTTATTAAACATTATTATCTTCTTTATTAAACAAAACATTATTAATTTCTTATAAACATAACATTTAATTCTTATTAGACATTATTATTTTTATTAAAAAATACCAATACACGACACTCACATCACCCCCTTGATAATAAGTTTTCACTAGGAAATCTTAATTTCATTTATTTTCTTTTAACAAATTTATTTATTTATTCAACAATTTTTTTTATTTTTTTATTTTTATTTTTTTTCAACTTTAGCAATTTCAAAGTTAGAAGACAAGAAATAATTTCGAAGACAAATTCCACACATTAGATAGTTTGTATCATTTCATAAAAATTAAAAGAAAAATTTATGATTTACACAACATCTGCATAAAATAACATTTCACAATAATCAAATGTACAACCTGTAACAAAGTTGTTACGTGAAAAATCAAGGATAATTTTCTTAAAACTGATTACAACAAATTTTAAGTTCACGATCTATTCCAGTGATTTCTCATCAAAGATCGCTTTACATTCGAAACAAATATTCATATATTTACATAGTTACTATCAGGGCAAAAACAAAAAGAACAAGACATGTTTACAAAATATACTGACCAGAACGCACATACTATTTCGCAAAAAAAAAAAAACACGAAAACAAATTTGGGCAATAATCGCACTCTTTCACTTATAATTTCATTAAATAATAATCAGCGTACATCAATTTCTGGACGTTCTTTAGATAACACTCCGCTGTCTTTGTGTCTGTCGAAAGCTGACAACGGACTTCTTAAATTTTCAATCGCTAGAATGCAAGGGGTTGCATCACCATACAACAGATCATCACGCTTGAGGTTCCGCTCTCTCTCCAGAAATGGCGAAAAAGGAGTCGTCCAATTCAGAGGATCAGGGGATGGAGATATACTGAAAGTGGAACCACGTACTGGAATTGGGTGGAATTTGCAGTTCTAGGAGTCGATGAAGAAATTTTCCTTTCTCATCTCAACTTTTTTCGGTGAACGCTGCTCTTCTGCTACGTCCAGCTGAAAGGCTCCCTACATGGCATTAATCAAACGATCACTTGGCCGTAGGTGGTTTCACAACGAACCTACTGTGTACCTGCATGGACAGTAAAGCCTTAAACACTCGTTCAAGCACTCGTGGTTTGCCTACAGAGTAGTAAGAAGCACATTAAGTCAAGCATCGGAACAGTGGGATCAAGACTGTCCGAAAATACCAGTAGACCAAAATCGATCGAAACTGTCTTGCAGTTTCGTTTCTCTCTCTCTCTCTCTCTCTCTCTCTCTCTCTCTCTCTCTCTCTCTCTCTCCTCTCGTCTCGTCTCGACGGTGATCGATCACCTTATTCGGGCCAACTAAACGCAATGGGTGGAATTTGGATTCACTTTAGTTGCTTCCAAATCGAGCCTCTCGAAATTTTAAAAGAAAATATCTAAAGGTTTGTACTGGTACTGATTATCACTTCTTATATTTACTTTACAAAATTTCTCAACACCACTTCGAAACAATAACTGTAATTTGCTCTGGCCAAATTTATCTTAAAATATGACAAAATTACAGAATTTCGTTAAACTTTAATCACGCCCTAGCTACCAATAAGGTCATTTATGGCAGTTACATCGAGGAAGAGAATAAAAATAATAAATATCATAGGCCAAACACAACGAAACAATACTGCACAGTATAAATATGAATGCGCCCAGTAACCATCATTTTAGTTTGCAAAAATAAAATATCATTATCCAAATATATATACTGTGTGTGTACACACACACACACACACACACACACACATATATATATATATATATATATATATATATATATATATATATATATATATAATTTAGATCGTAACAATTGAGCCCCCGCGCGGCACAATGACAAATGTGCCAAAACAAAATTTTGAGGAAAACGGCTTTAAAGTTTGTGAAAGTTTTAATACTCATAACTTTATTAAAATCGATATAATTCGTTGTTTAATTCTGCAGTAGTTTTATGAACATTGAATGAATGAATGATAAAATGATAAAACAGAAGCGTTTAAGCAACGATACTGAGCACTTGAGGTGATTGGACACAGACCGCTTATACTTAATTACATCACCCCTTTTAACTTAATTACACCAGACCTTTTTAAAGGTAAAATATCGAGGGTATAAAGAATGGAAGATTATAGCAATAACTTTATAAAGAATAGGCGATTTTTTATTGTTTTTGTTGCAGTTTTGCAGTGATATAATGCAGGGATGGGGAGTCGGCCAAAAACAACCGACTCCCGACTCCCGACTCCTGAGTCGGTATTTTTAAAAACCGACTCCGACTCCCGACTCCCGACTCCCGACTCTTTCCTTATCATGCTGATCTACAACCTTATAAATATTGGGATGTTTGTTTCGTAGATGGCGTTTCAAGTTTGAGGCTCTAGTTGGAGCATTAGCATGTTTCCCAGTGTAAGCACTAATTTTTGCATTACACTCTTTACCATCCTTTTCTACTTGACAAATAAAAATACTTTCATCCTCATTTAGCTTAAAATATTGAAAGACTGCTGATTTTCTACTAGGCCCACGACTCATTACTAATAGGGGCTAATTAAATTAATAATTAATATATTGCTAATTTTTATATGGTACCTAGTATCCTAAAATAGAAATATGAAATTCATTTGCTAAGATTTACCAGAACAATAAATCAAATGTGGAAATGTGAATCTAGAATTTGTTCAGGAAGATATTTATTTAGGGCAGAGTAGTATTCTGGTAAATTGTTGGCATATAGAAATTGAATCAAAGAGTCGGGAGTCGGTCGTTTTTACCGACTCCCGACTCCGACTCCCGACTCTTCAAAAAAGCCCCGACTCCCGACTCCCGACTCCCGACTCCGACTCCCCACCTCTGATATAATGACGAATGCGCCAAAAGACGACCTGGTACATGATTGAAGAGAGGTTGAAGTTTACTGTGGTATAGAAAACGGAATTTTCGCCCGTTGGTTGATTTGTCATTCTGCCGCACTGCGCCTCAGTTGATAGGTGAAACCTAGTTTCTGCATACATTTCTCTCTGTTGTCATTTCAACAACATAGAGCAGGCCCGTAGCCAGGGGGAGTCGGGGGGTCGAACGACCCCCCCCATTGACAGGAACGGTTCACTTTTGTAACCATAGTTATAACTTATGATGTGATATTATAATATATAACATCATTTAATAAGTAAACACTTGCATTTTTGGGGATTTTTTTTTTAAACTTCACAGATTACTCTAAACTACTTTAAACTTCCTCCGCAGTGACTAGGTTGTTGCACAAAAAGGTCCGCCTTTCTACAATTTCAACACCCCCCCCCCCCCCCCCAACTTGGGAAGTCCTGGCTACGGGACCGTAAAGGATTACTCCTACCTCATTTTTAGCCAAAGAAATAATTCGAGGTTGAAATAACACTATGTGACTCATAATAATTAAAATAATATATTAATAACGCAATAAATTTTTTTAAATATTTTTGTATCAGATTTCGCAATATGAATGGAGTATAATTACAATAACTTATAGAAAAATTATAATTATATTTGCATATCCATAAGTGTAGGTACTGATAAGACGACTGGTTAATTGTTTTCAATTAATAGCTTAACTATTGTGTTTATATTATTTGAAGTTCAAATGGGAATTCATCATTTCGCAGCATTTACTGATGCCCAACATTGTTTACTTGCGTTAGCCTCCAAACTGGGTTCTCTTTGGAAAAAGAAAATCATAGAAAATGAAAGTTTAAAGCGGAACTTCTTTAATTATTTTGCTACTCATTTACCTGAAGTGAGCCACATGAATAACAGAAGAATGTATAGTTGCCAACATATGTAACGTTCCTCGCCTCACAGGCGACTCCGTACTCGCAGCAGTTACTGATACCCAACATTGTTTACTTGCGTTAGCCTCCAAAATGGGTTCTCTTTGGAAAAAGAAAATCATAGAAAATAAAAGTTTAAAGCGGAACTTCTTTAATTATTTTGCTACTCATTGACCTGAAGTGAGCCACATGAATAACAGAAGAATGTACAGTTGCCCACATATGTAACGTTCCTCGCCTCACAGGCGACTCCGTACATGTGGCAACGCCTCAGTGTCAGTCAAGGTACCCCAACTGGGGGAAGATGTGGTGGAGGGGGGGCAACCGAGTCCAACAACATATAACACAGACATATATATATTTAAAGGACAATTGAATGTGCAGTCATTGACATACAGGTAATTATAATGTAATATCTGTGTTCATAAAGATAAACAATTAATATGATTGTGAACAGCGTTGAACTCTATGTAGTTTAATAGTCTTATACAGTAATAAGGTTCCATTATGATTACTGCAAGTCTATATGCAGAGACGTATTAGGACTACTTGAGGCCCGTGGCGCAAAGGCAGACTGAGGTTCCTTACGCTTTAGCCATGAAAAAAATAGTAAAAAAAAAAATAGAAGCAACTGATTTATAATTTATTTCACACCATACAAGTACGATAAAAATAGTAAATTACCAAAATTGAGAAATTACTCAAAACGAGTAGTATACACACACACACACACACACGTATGTGTGTATATACACACCTTTCAACCTTTCAGATGTTCTGCGCGATGATTCCTCATTGCACGAAGGTCATGCTTGTCGCCCCTCCTCTCACGTTGGCCTGGTGAAGTAGTGAGTTGGTTTCTTGTACTTTCCACCTGACATAGCCAGGTACGCCCGGCTCATCGGGGATTGTTCTGAGCTAGACGTCTAATCTTCTTTTGAAGATGTCCATTGCAACACCACTCGTGTTCCTTCGGTCTCTGGGCAGCTGATTAAACAGTTTTGGTCCTCTCACAACAAAACTATTTTCGTAGCAAGTGTAGTTTGCGTCCCCCTGTGGTGCCTAGTGTAGTTTACGTTCCCCTACATTATCCTAGTGTAGTGTGCGTTCCCCGACTTTGTCCGCGTTTACCTAATCAAATAAAAAGTCAAAACTAACGAAAATATTACGACTTAACCTAACCAATCGTCTATATATATATATATATACAGCTTTGGTTGGTAATCTTTGGTTAGCTTCCGCCCGAATTGTTCATTGTGACGAAGGTCAAGCTTTTCACTCCACTTTAGACCTAGAGTTTAACGTGGTGTTGGTTTTCGTCGTCGTCGTCGTTGGACCTAGGCAAGCTACGGCTTGGGACCGTAGCGCATCTATCCGGTATAGGTTAACCTGGATGATGTAGCCATAAGCACTGCCGCTGGTTAAGTGCCAACCAGTGATTATCTCACTAGCCGTATTGAGTCCGTTAGGCGAAACTGCGACAGTACCAAGGATGGAAAATATAACCCTTGGATTTCTATTATTTATTTGCAAAATGGACATGGTATTAGATTAAAATAATTATTTGAATATAAATAATTAACTGACAATTGTGATATATAATTAATTATGTTTACATACAATAAAATAATACAGTATACATAAAATTAGTATTAATGTGGTTTACAATTGAATTATGATGGGTAACTAATTTAAAATGAATTTATAGCTATTCCGAAATTCAAGACGGTAAAATTAACATTTATCTTGAAACTAAAATAAGAGTATTCACGACAGTGGAATCCGAACCACGCCCCATCAGCAGCGCAGCGTCTTAACCAGTAGGTCACCTAGGGTACCCATTTATCTACCAACCACTTTCTTTATTGTGTGGAAGGATGAACAGCTGGGTTTTGCTGCGCGCCGGTTGCCGTCGGGTCTCGAACCCGGGGCCGATGGATTGTCCGCGACGCTAACCACTACACCACCGAGACGCCTATATACTGTATATTGACGATTGGTTAGATTAAATCGTAATATTTTCGTTAGTTTTAACGTTTTATTGGATGAATTCATTTAAAAAATTATGTCTCCTAAAGATCCTAGTGTAGTTTACGTTCCCCAACTTTGACCTAGTGTAGTTTGTGTCCCCTTTTGCGTCAGAGGGACGTAAACTACACTTGCTCTCTATTTTCTTTCAGGGTGAAGGATGTTCCCTGTCTCGCCTTTAATTTGAGAACACGACACAGTCTTCCTTTTCTACTTTCCACTGTTGTTTTGGGAGTTACAGGGTTCAGATTAAGATTAGGGACTAAATAAATGGGTACTCTGGGTGGTTAAGACGCTGGGCTGCTAATCGGGAGGTCGTGAGATCGAGTCTGGGCGAGAACTTTGTAATTTCTGACCGCCTGTGGTGGGACGTGGTTCGGATTCCACGTTAAACTCTACTGAGGTCTAAGGTGAAGTGACAAGCTTGACCTTCGTCAGAATGGATAATTCGGGCGGAAGTAAAACCAAGGTGTGTGTGTATATATATATATATATATATAGAGAGAGAGAGAGAGAGAAAATAAACAGACGACAAGAACTAGAAACGTAGAAAATATCATATGTAAATATTATGCAAAAGAGCACTGCAGATACAGGGATGGGCAATGCATCGAAGCACATACCACATTACGTAACTTCCATAACAAAAATGGATATTGTAAATCTGAAAATAAATGCGAGTTCCACCACCTTACTATCTGCAGAACTTGTGGGAGATGCAAATACAGATAAAAATGCCATTACCACCACCCTCAAAGGAACGCGACAGGTGAGCAGACAAAACTAGCAACAAATAGGGCTACCAATTTTTTAGATGTAGCCAACACAATTCAATTATTAAATACCACCCAACAAATAAAAAGCCAACTGACAAATACAGGGATCCGAGAGCCGTACAGAAGGCATACAGAAAGACATTACACGCAATATCGGGATAACAAGTATCGAAACATATAAAGAGAGGAAAATGCTCGGAAGATCACAAGGCAATGAAACATGCACCACCATTGGAAAACGAATCAGAACTGCATAAAGGGAAAAACGAAAGAACCAAAATAAAAATAATCCTATCCAACATTCAGGGGCCTTAAACCAAATCATTCCATGGACAAAGTCACATACCTGAAAGGAATCCTAGATGAAACCAGAGCAGACTTTAAATGCCTCACGGAAACCCATCGAAAGGATTGCCAGGCAAACTGTGAAAAGTGCGAGTTTTGTGGTGACAAAAAAGAAATACAAATTGCCAACTATAACATACTCCGAGCCGACATAACAGTATTAAAGCGTAAAGGAGGATGTGTTATTTATACAGGCGGAAAACATATGGTAGAAATGGCTATAAGTACTTGAAACAACTACGTACAATCTGTAGCAGCAAAAGTTGAAAGATTAAATAGGGTACTAATTGTAATATTATATAGACCCCCGAACACGGCAACTTCCAAATTCTCACATTACATTACAGAGGTCAGAAAGTGGGTGAAAGATGTACATTCTCCAACCCCAAATATTTTTCTCTGTGGTGATTTTAATTTTGCATTTATGAAATATAAAAGGCTATGAAAAAATATACGTGTCCCCCCCCCCCCCCAAGACAAGGGGGGCACACGGGAAGACCAGGAGCAGGTAAAAAATGTTCCTAGCTCTAGCCGATGAATTTATGTTAACACAAAAAATAACAGAAAATACAAGAAAAACAACTGCCAAGATTTGGTATTCACAAACAACAGCAACCTAATTGATAACATAGAAATATCCCCAACTATAATATCAGATTACAATATTATTGAAATAATAACCAATATAAAAGCAACAGGAAAGGAAGAACAGGCACTACAGAAAGAAGTAAATTCGAAATTTTTAATTTTCACTCGAAGGCTATAAACTGGGAAGGTGTTGTATCCAGCATGGAAGGAATAGACTGGAAAAACCATCTTTTAGGCCAAGACAACGGAAGAGATACTAATTACCTTAGAGGAGAAGACGCTGGAAATTGTGGAAAGACATGTCCCAAAAATGCAACAAAGAGGAAAGAGAAGCAGGTTCGAGACACAAAAGTCCAGGCGATTTGTCAATTTGTATTTTTTCCTCCGCAAGAGAAAAAGAGTGACTAAAATTAAAAAACTGCAAAAACAATAACCTCAGAAAAATTTTAAACGATAAACTGCAGAGTATAGACTGCGTCATACAGGATTTAATTGAGAAGAATACAGAGAAAGAAGAAGACGTTATACAAGCAATAAATATTAACTCACAGTGCAGTACTTCTATAATTTTGCAAAAAGGAAGTCGAAAAATCACGCGACTATCGGACCTTTGATAAATGAAAACACTCAGTATGAATCACCTTTCAGTATGCCCAGCATTCTGGTATGCTATAGAAACGTGTTCTTTGAAGAAGAACTACAAGAGGAAAATATAAAGGACTTCGACTTTACAACAGATGATATTACACAAGCAAGAGGGAAACTAAAAACACACTCGGCGGCAAGTCCGGATAAATGAACTGCCACACTGATCAAAAACTGGTCAAAAACTACAAGAATGCAATTGCTGAGCCCCTATATTGGATATGGAGACGATCACTAGACACGGGACAAATACCGAGCATCCTGAAGAAAGGGAACATAGTTCTAATATACAAGGTGTACATAAAGTCAGGATCTATTTTTGTGAAATAATTATTTTTTCTATTTTTCTTTTCAAAAGCCTTTAGAATGAATACAGAAGAGCGTGTGGCAATAGTAATTTGGCGAATCGAGGGAAAGAAATACAATGACATCAGAGAGAAGTTTAGAAGGAGATTTCATAAGCCGGAGCCAATAGACAAGACAATACGAGAATTGGTGAACAAATTTAAACGAACGGGATCTGTAAATGATGAAGCAAGATCAGGACGACCGTGTATGTCAGATCTTACCGTGAATGCAGTACGCGGAATTATCACTGAGGAGCCACGTACGTCCGTTCGTGCTGCATCACACAGACTCGGCCTCCCGACGTCATCTGTGGACAAAATTCTGAAAGTTAATTTGCAGAAGAAAAGCTATCATTTGCAGGTTTTACATGATTTACATGAGGAAGATTTCCCTCGACGAAGTGCTGTGTGTGCTGATCTCGTAGAACAAATCTGGAGTGATAATTTAATGGACAACATTCTCTTCAGTGATGAAGCCACTTTCCATACGTGTGGAAAAGTAAATCGCCATAACTGTCGAATTTGGGCAGATGAAAGACCGAATGATTTCGTTCAAAATTGGGAAAGAGACTCACCTAAAGTTAATGTCTGGATGGGTTTAACAAAATCTAAGGTTTATGGTCCTTTGATCTTTGCTGAAGCTACAGTTACGGGGCTTATTTATCTGGACATGTTGCAGCAATTCCTTGAACCTCAGCTGATTGGGGATAGGATTGTTAGTACCGTCGTCTATCAACATGATGGTGCTCCTTGTCACTATGCCAAAATTGTTCAGGATTATCTAAATGGACGTTTTCCAAATCGCTGGATCGGACGCGGAAGCAACAGACCTTGGCCAGCGAGATGACCAGATTTAACCCCTTTAGATTTCTTTGCATGGGGCTTTATCGAGTCGCACGTCTATCAGACGAAGATTACGAGTCTTGAAAACTTACGTACACGTATACGAACTGCTGCAGATAACATAACCCCGCAAATGCTCCAGAATGTGTTTAGAAATGCTGCTGAACGATTTGAGCTGTGCAGGGATACTGATGGGCGTCACGTCGAATCCTACTCTTAATTATTTAATAAATGTTACCACTTTATCATTTTATAATTGAATTCCATATAATTTCCAAGTGCTTCACAAAAATAGATCCTGAATTTATGTATACCCTGTATAAAGGAGATCGATCCGAGGCCAAAAACTAGAGGCCAGTGTCGCTTACATCTCATTTCTCAAAATTATTTGAAAGAATAGTTAGAGGAAAAATTTGTAACTTAAATTATAACTTAAATAACTTAAATTAAATGATAACCAACCTGGATTCTGGTCAGGCAGATCATGCCTATCATAACCAGGGGCGTCGATTGCTCTAAAATAGTGTGTGTGTGGGGGGGGACACTTCGCATTTAAACAGCGAATTAACTTATTTATTATTAATTTATAACAGCTAGCTGCTTATTTTTAATAAGAGGCCAGTAAAGCATAAAGCTTAAGGGCCAAATTAAATAAAAAAAAATAAATAGTCGAGCTTCACAATTATTCATGTCATTGTAAAAATTGTAAATTGTAAAAAGACTACTGTATTTATTTTATTATTAATAAAGGTTATTCAATTCAATTCAATTCAAATCAAACAATACTCTGAGTAGCTGTTGCGAGTAATATATCAATGTCGTAATTTACCATTTACCCGTTTTTTGTATTTTTCTCAGCATGTTGAAAAAACTCAATTGTATTTAATCATTTTATGTCTTTCTTTATTTAAACATATTTTTTGCAGAAATAAGAAACGTAATACAAACTATTTATAATATTTAACCTTTCATGTAACATAATATCACACATATGTTTAACCGAAATAAATCTTTTATTACCTGTAGAAAACAGAGGTCAATGAACATAAACTGATAACAAAATATGTTCGTGAAATATAAAACAAATAAACTGCACTTTGATCACATTTTGATATTGAAAATGATACGTAACAAAACCATTTATTTAACATATTTCCATTTCGCATACTTAATAACCAAGAACACACAAATGCTATGTGCAATTATTAAAATGCAAATTGACTGCTAAATTTCATGATAAATGTACACTGGTGTTCATGACAATAATTTATAATATTGCTATTACATTTGCATATGCATATAATACGACATATAACGTCTTATTAGGTGCCATTAATAGTCAGCATTTATAGCAATTCATCCACGAAAGTGGGGGGTACAACTGGTAGGTTATCCCCCCTTTTTAAAAAGTGGCGGGGAAATGTCCCCTGTGTCCCCCCCGCAATCGACGCCCATGATCATAACTAACGGAACAATACAACAACGTTATTGATGCACTTGAAAGTGATGAAAACTATGATGTGATATACACAGACTTTGCCAAGGCTTTCGACAAGTGTGACCATGGAATTACAATACATAAACTGAAGTATATGGGAATAACAGGAAAAGTAGGGAAATGGATATATAATTTCCTTAGTGAGCGGCAGAAAGTCGTTACAGTTCAAGGAATATCTTCATTCGAATCAGAGGTCCTTAGCTTAGGACCACAAGGAACAGTATTAGCTCCATTACTCTTCATGATCATGCTAACTGATATAGATGGGGAAGTTACCAGTGACAGCGCAGTAACAGCCTTTGCCGATGACACAAAAATTAGTAGAAAAATAAGAAACCCAGAAGATATAGGATCTCTACAAACAGACATGAACAGAATCTACAATTTGGTTGGGAGGCATCAATATGAAATTTAGCACTGAGAAATTTCAACTATTAAGGTACGGCAGAAGGGAGGACCTAAAATCCGTGGAACACTATACCCTAAATGGACAGGATATTCAGAGAAATTCGTCTCCTGGAGATCGCCCTTTAAAACTTCGGCAATGGCTGTCTTCCAGCAATAGCCGAGCGTCGCTTCGTCGTTTCTCAGCTAATATCCCACCAGTTTCCAACCACCAAGAAACGTCATGTTTGGAAAATTCGAATTTTCAGAAACGATCTCACATAACAGACAAATACGATACCAGTTATAAAACGCATTCCATTCCAACTTTATACCCCGAAGGAGCATTCTGAAAGAAAGGTTTGAAAGGAAAAAGTTTCCTACAAAAAAGATGCATTGTAATGTCAAAAACAGAAATTAATTCTACGTACTTTCGTAGTTCTTTACTTTCAGATGTTCAAGGTCTACGTCTTGATTCCTAAGTTGACTAAGAGTTTTCCGAATGGAGATGGTGTTTTCCAGCGAGACTTAGCGCCATGTCACTCTTCAAAAGTTGTGACCAGATTTTTCAGGTTTTTCAATTGTGAAATCAAGACTTAGAAAAAAGGATTGTACGACAGTGACGAAGCAGATACAGGCAATAATTGCAGTGTGGTACAGAGATGAACAGACTGCAACAGACAATGCTCACTTAGTAGACTCAATGCCAAACCGTGTTCAACAAGAAATAAAAAGTCGTGGTGGTCATATCATGAACTAGAATTACAGCTGTCATTGTTAAGATGTTAATAAAAATTGAATATATTCAAATTATTATCGTTTATCCCGTTTTTCTTGTTGATACAATTAATATGCACAAGGATGTATCCTTACCAGTATTGTCAGGACGCTGAGAAACTAAAATATACGAGTTTAATAATAATAATAATGGAAAAATATATAACTCGGATTAACTGCCATATATTTACCTAATTACTGAGGTACCATCGTTCCAGTAATGTCATCGAAGTACGAGGGAATGATTGCAAGGAAGGAGGAAGTAAGTAGATGTAGTTTTCATCGCCTTCGAAATAAATTTGGACCACAGGAAACTATTCGTACTTAATTTTGGGTTCTTTTACATTCATATTAAATAAACATCATATAGAGCTAAATTAACGGCGACGCATTTATTCAGGAATGGTCGATGACAAACAGATTAAAATCGCTTCTTACGGTTAATATAGGTATGAAACGCAGTTGGCAATAGAAAACCAAAGTTTTTTTTTAAACAATTATAGCATCACACTTACGAGTACGCAGCGATCAAATTTGCTTGCATTCCTTTATTACTGATTCGATCCTTCGAACTTCTTTATTCAGAATGAGAATGGTTTGCCTTTTCTAAATGAGTAAATAGACTCATTTGGAAAGGGCAAACTTTCTTTTCTTCCTTTTTAATTTATTACTAAATATTTCTCTTTTTTTAAACTATCAAATTATGTTTCAAATTACCGTTTACAATCATTAGCATTAACGTCATTATCATAATTCTGAAAAAAATAAAAAATAATGACAAAAACATTTTTTAGCAAATAAATTGTTTTAAGTTTTCAAAATTGCATCTTAGAATTTTAAATGAAATTCAAAATTTTAAATTCTTTTCTTGAAAATAATTTCATATTTTGGCGGGTGATTGAAGAACTCTATGGAATCAGTCGCTTCTAAGGTCACGTTTTGTCCTTCTGGTTCAAGAATTTCAAAGTTCTGCAAAATTGCTCCAGTGAATAGGTACAGTTCCAACTTCGCCAATGATTCACCCAGACATTGCCTACGACCTAATTAAATAGATAAATAAATAGATAGATAAATAAATAAATAAATAAATAAATATATATATATATATATATATTCTGAAATAAATTATCAGAAGTTATTCTATGTACTTCTGTATCTAACTTGCAGTGGAAAGTCTTCCTACGAGTATATGTTATTTTAACTAAAAATTTAAGGGTATACAAATTTATAAAGATTTATCACATAAAATTTAACAACATGATTACCAGTTTTTGCGCAGCAGATGATTAACCTTCTGAACAGCCACAATACTAATCTTCTTTATAAACATCTTAAATTACTAATCACGAAAGATGTGATCGTGCAACGAACTCAATGTTTTACGAGTAAGAGTTACGAAGGGACGTAACTTTTCTTTACATTACTCTCAAACACAATATTTTATTAATTCTTGTTACTAACACGCGATAATCTTCACCTCATTCCTAATCACAACAACGAAATTGTTTAAGAATAAAATCGTAAGTTTCAGAGTTACTCTTTTCAAATAAAACAACGAACAGATATTAAAAGCCAAAAATCAAATAAAATGTAAAAAAAAATATAAATAATAAATGAAATGAAATGTTATTTTAAAAACAAAAAACGAGAATTTTATTGTTGGAAAAAGGGGTTATTTGTCCTACCGACAGAAAATGGTAAGTATCCTTCTTTCTGGAGGGAAAATTTTCCTTCGCTGTCTAAGAAATGCTCAGGATAAAACTCGTTCGGACGCTCCCAAAACTCGGAACTCTTATGACAGTACTCCAAGCAAGATATTATCAGAGCTCCCTGAAATGAGAAGGTTATTTGTCATTCAGTATTCATGCAATATCTACACTTAATGCCAAGTTGCCAACCAATAACATACATCAACAAAAGAATTGTTTTGTTCATATTTTACTTTCTGCATCCTTCTCCTTGTCAAGGAGGGGAAGAAAATACATACATACATACATACATACATATATACATACATACAGGGCCGGATCTAGAAGTTGCGAGGCCCTAGGCAGATCTAGAAATTGCGAGGCCCTAGGCCTATATATATGAAAATATGGACTTAATTATCGGTACTATACCAGCAATATTAGAATCCCGCATAGACAGAACTATGCCAGCACTTAAAAATTAAACCAAACCAAAATAATCACGCATGGAAATTGTATAAGAAATACAGTGGAATCCGCTTATTATAATCACGGATAATGTTATCAAACGGTTATTGTTATCAAAGCCAGTCGGTCCCAAAACACTTTATTTAAAATGAATTAAAAATTATCCGCCTACTATAATCAAAGTTCCGGTTATTGTTATCAAAATCTTCAATGTCATGGAAGCATGTCTCAGAGAAGACTATTGAAAACTGTTTCAAAAAAGGTGGATTTTCTAAAACAAGCACAGAAACTCCTGCTAACGAAGAATTAGAGCTTATTACAAATGAAATTCTTGATAGAACCCCAGACGATATGTCAAAAGAAGAGTTTGAAAATTGGTTGGCTATTGACGACAAAGTTGAAGTGGCAGCTACAATGACAGTGTCGGAAATACGTCAAGCTGTTACCGATGTAGACTCTGAATTAGAAGAAGAGATTGAATCAAATCTAGAAGAAGAAATTTCAGAAGCTCCTCCAACCAATGCCCAGATTCGAGAAGCTCTAAAAATACTTCGTCGCGGCGTGCAACATAGATCAACAGAATTTCAAAAGCATTACGAGTATGAGCAATTTATTAATGAACTACTAAACGCAAACAGTAGACAGACAACACTAGATAAGTTTTAAAAAAAAAAAAGTTTTAATAAGCTAAGTTTTAATAAGTCAAATAAATAAGTTTAAATAAGTTTTTTAAATAAATAAGCATTTAAAATAAATCTATATTGTTTCTTATTAATTGTTTATAATGTAAAGTTGTTTATAACAATGAATTTAATAACATAACAATGAATTTAAAACAATGAATGTAAATTATTCCAATTTTTTATATCCTTTGCTTAATGTTATCAGCCGGTTATTGTTATCTAAAACCCTGTCCGAAAGTGATCACAATAAGCGGATTCCACTGTATAAATAAACCATACAAATAAGTATAAATTATAATATGAATCAAGATTTGTATCGAAAATATAAGACAATGATTTCTAAGATTTATATAATATTATAGGTAATGACTTTCCATAGTATACAAACGTTTTTCATATGTGATGTATAAGAGATGTTGACATTTCATTTTTTATAATAGTGAGCGATCGACTTATCAGGCTAAATATTAATGCTTTAATATTTGGTTCAGATGCTCCTTGAATATTATAGCAATGCTTTTCTACTTTTCTTCGAGCTAAACTCTTCAATTAATTGAGAATAATCTAATGAATTTGTTATATCGTTTTCTATTGATAACATAGCTAATGATTGCAATCTCGCTTGAGACATGGTGGAACGCAAATATGTTTTAATAAGTTTGAGACGCGAGAAACTTCTTTCAGCCGAAGCAACAGTAACTGGGATGGTTAATACTATTCGAAGTGCAACATAAACATTAGGATAAATCTCACTTAGTTGTTTTTGCACTATATAAACAGGGGCATTTCCGAGATCTGTTTTCTCAGGTATAAACCTGCAAAGTATTTTAAGTTCTTCATAGAGTTCTAACTCATTAATATCACTTGAACAGAACGCGCAAAACGGCTTGAGCGAGGCCCCCTTTGGCGCGAGGCCCTAGGCGATCGCCTAGTTCGCCTATAGCTAAATCCGGGCCTGCATACATATATAGTTGGGGTTGCTTAAATTCTTTCGTAACATTTAAAGACCTCCAGCGTTACGTGGTATCTCAACCATTACCCAACTATACAAGGAAGACCCTTACAAAGAGGAACCTTAATTACTGAAATCTGAAGTCCAAGTCGAAACTCTTACCCAGGACCTTCAGATTAACCACTATGCTACCCTGGGTAGCAGAAAAAGTAAAAGGGAGGGAAAAAAAAGGAAAAACACTAAATAAAAAAATTTCAAGGTATCCATATATAGTGTATATACTGTATGTGGCAGTGATGTAGGACTCGAGACCGGTCTCAAGACCTTTCTTTATGGTCTCGGTCTCGAGTGCTTATGTAACATAAGATAAAAACCAAACATTTTATATATTAAACTGTAACCTCAGCTCGGACATCGTGTATGATCTATGAGAGGACAATACTTCCATGATAAAGAACATGAATGAAACCCGTATATGAAGTGTCCCAAGCCAGTCTGAGAAATAAGTAAGGGGTTACAGTGAAGAGCCCACAAAACGTAGTGCAGGAGTATTTGCCTCGTCTCACTTCTTTCAAAGCAGGCTTATATTTTTCCAGGTTGGTGGCAACATTACCGCCTGTACCAGCGCCCTCTGGTGGACGAAGGATGTAAAACGGATCAACCAACTAACATGAATGAAAAACTAAAGAAAATTAAGTCTAAGAATTTCCTATTCGTAATGTAAAACCTTTCTACCTAAACTGACTTAACTGAAATCATATATAAAAGATTTGAAAATGAAAATGAAAATGAA
>JAJOZX010002304.1:0-12500 GCA_023014485.1 Bathynomus jamesi
AACGTCTGTAAATAAACATGTACTATCTCCTCGTCCTCTTACTCCTTAATATATACAGTATATATATGGTGGCGCAAAAGTCGCTCACCATAGGAATTTTCAGTGTTGATTATATTTTATTTTTTTAGGTAGGGGATGGCTGCGAAATAACAGACGAGAGGGTGAGCTTTGTTTTAATGCCTGGAATACCAGTACTACAAATCGATGAATCGGTACAGAATTTAAATTCTGTACTGATTCATCGATTTGTGTACCTGGTATTCCATATTAAAACCAAGCTCACCCTCTCGTCTATTGTTAATTTCGCAGCCATCCCCGACCTAAAAGAAAAAAATATATTATAATCAACACTGAAAATTCCTATGGTGCGCGACTTTTGCGCCGCCCTATATATATATATATATATATATATATATATATATATATATATATAGATATAGAATATAAATTAGATAGATAGATACCTGTTTATGCGTTTCAAGAACATTTTTGCGAGCTTGCGCAGGTGACGTCACAATAAGAACACGCTAGACCTACGTTGTAATTTATTAATTTCCAAACGCTCGGTTTTTTTTTTTATTAATTAATAGCAAGGCACCCCCGTCAAGTATTGCATTCGCTGTGAAGGGAAATTTGCCGCTTACGCTTTTACTTTGGTTAATAATAATGAACAATTAGTTTGCAGGTGGTGCTCAAGCATGGAAGTGCTGAGGAGCGAGATAGAACGTGAGAGGGAGGCCAGAGTGAGGCTTGAAGCAAGGCTGATGCTCCTGACGGTAAAATTAGAATCCCTTGAGCCTTCAGTTACGAACCCCTACCTCAGTTTCTACTAATAATATAAATAGTACTAATAGCCTCTCTCTTCCCCTAGTTCCCAACCCTTCGTTCAAGTGCGTAATGGAGCCCCATTGAGAAAACCTAAGACTTGTCTACCAGTAATAACAAACAATAAGTTTTCTGTTTTAGCTTTCGAAGATGCTGATGAACCGGAAATACGACTCGTTGGTGATTCCATTGTTCGAGGGCAGCTCGAGGAATTTTGTGAGAGAAACGCTCGTCGTAGGCGCCGTTACTGCTTCCCTGGTGCAAGGGTGGAGGATATAACTAATAGTGTTGACCATTTTACTGACAAAACCCCTGAGGACACAACGTATGTTATTCATGTCGGTACTAATAACGTTTTAAATTCTAGATCGGAAGAGCTGCTGGCTAGGTACCAGGGACTTACTAGAGCGACTAAAGGAAAAAACTAAGAAGATTGTTTTAACAGGTATACTTCCTCGAATTATCCAACGTAGCGATTTCTACAGCAAGTCGACCTATATCAACAATAACCTAAAGTCTCTTGCCAACAGGAAGGAGTGCATTTTGCGAATTTTTTGAACAGTTTCTACGGCAGGAGGGACTTGTTCGTCGGAGATGGACTTCATCTTAATGACGTTGGAGCTGCGCGTTTAGGAAGACTATTTCATAATACTGTCTCTTCTTTTCAGGCTGTTGTAACTTGAACGGTCCCGGCGTAATTTCTCAAATTTCCCTTGCGCTCGCGAAGGTATCGCAATTACAAACAATTTGAAGGTTCTATCCTTAAATGCTCGTAACCTACGAAATAAAATAAGCGAATTTTTTTCTTTAATTGCTTGTAAAGACTATGATTTAATTGCGATAAATGAATCGTGGCTTAGAAATGAAACACGTGACTTTGTAGGGGAGTATCAAATTAGAGGTTATAGACTTTTGTTAAAAACAGAATAGGTAGGCGAGGAGGCGGTGTTATGTGTTTTATATCAAAGATAATATTGCGAACGTTATAGAAGTAAAGCACACAATTCCAGAACCGATAGATTCGACTATAGCAGGCCCCCTAATCAAACAGCTGATACGGACGCAGCGTTATATCGTGAACTTAAGAGAATAATAGGTGGTGAGCAGGCCTTAGTTATGGGTGACTTTAATTGCGCCAATGTGAATTACGATACAATGCAGGGAGACGCGGAATGTAATCGTTTAGTTAATTTTCTCGAGGATAGCTTTCTTATCCAAAAGGTTGGGGAACCTACGAGGTTGGACAGTATTTTAGATTTAGTAATAACTACGGATGATAGGCTAATCACGGATCTTCAAGTAATAGAACCGTTAAGCAATAGCGATCACAATATGGTCGAGTTTGTCCTCTCAGTAAGTCACTCGAAACCAACTAACTCGACTAAAATTCCTAACTTCCAGCACGCAGACTTTTGTAAATTTCGAAATGAATTGTCACACGTCAATTTGGAAAACGTAATGGGGATCTCCAACGCAAAACTAATGTGGGAATCGTTTGAAACAGTATTTAGGACTATAAATGAGGAATGTGTACCGTACAAAATTAAGCGTGCGAAAGTAAACAACAAGCCTTTGTGGTTTACTTCTAGAGTAGGAGATATTATAAAGAGTAGAGAGGGTGCTTATAGGCTACATAAGTGCATTGAAGACAATGTGTAGTTACGAAAGAACTACATATCCCTAAGGTGTGAAGCGAAAAGTGTAATAAAAGGTCCAGGCGCGATTTTGAAATCTCCATAGCTCGTAACGGTAAAGAAAACCCCAAGCGATTCTTTCAATACGTCAATAATAGGAATCCAGTAAAGAGTGTCTTGGGGCCGTTGAAAAATGTTAACGGAGAGCTAGTGTCTGAAAACAAGCAAATGGCTACCCTGCTAAACGAATTTTTACGTCAGTTTTTGCAATAGACGATGTAAAGAATATCCCTACGGTCATAGACATACCTTTTGATAATGGTAATACTTTGGATAATATTGTGGTTAATGAAAGGGAGGTAATGCGCTATATTGATAAAATGAAAATGCGTAAATCACCGGGGCCGGATTCCATATATCCCATACAACTAAAAGAATTAAAAGAAAGCATTGTTGTGCCGCTAACAAAAATTTTTAATGCGTCTATTTCTGAGGGGTGCGTACCAGATAATTTTAAGTTAGTAAATGTAACACCTATCTTTAGGAAAGGCGATAAAGGTGCGGTGGGAAATTATAGGCCAATCAGTTTAACGTCTGTTGTAGGTAAGCTACTGGAATCAATAAGATTGTACAGTCGAACACTTACAATTGCATAACTTAGTTAGAAATACGCAGCACGGTTTTAGGCGAAACAAATCTTGCTTAACTAATCTTTTAGAATTTTTTCAAAGCGTGGTTGAAGTTTACGATAGTCATCGGGCGGTAGATGTAGTGTATTTAGATTTTTCAAAAGCGTTTGACACCGTACCACACAAAAGATTCATTGAAAAAAACAAAGGCTCATGGAATCAGGGGTGTAGTAATAAATTGGATAGAAGAGTGGTTGCGAGGTAGGAAACAGAGTGTGGTCGTTGATGGAGCTGAGTCTTCTTCGGGTAATGTAGCGAGCGGCGTTCCTCAGGGTTCTGTATTGGGCCCCTTGCTTTTTCTTATATACTGTGTATTAACGATTTAAATGTCGGCCTAGTCAGTACAGTTTCAAAGTTTGCGAATGATACGAAGTTGGGTGGTAGGGCGATTAATGACGAAGATAGAGGTAAAATCCAGGAAGATCTGAATAAAATCGTTGATTGGTCAGTCACATGGCAAATTAAATTTAACGTCGATAAGTGCAAAATTTTACATATAAGTTCGCGTAACGGTAAATTTTCGTATAGTATGTCAGGGAAGGAGTTAGCAAGCGTAGAGCAGGAAAAAGATTTAGGAGTTATAGTCACTGGTGATTTAAAAGTGGCGAAACAAAGTACAGCAGCAGTCAATAAAGCGAACAAAGCGCTATGTTTTATAGCTCTGAATTTTGAGTACAAATCGCGCGATATTATTGTTCTTCTTTATAAATCATTATTTTGACCCCATTTGGAGTTCGCGATCCAATTTTGGAATCCGCATATGCAAAAAGATAGACAAAATAGAAGAGTTCAAAGACGAACAACGAAGATGATTCCGTCGCTTAGGTCAAAGTCGTACGAGGAGAGGCTAAATTAGTTAAAATTGACTACAATCGAGACTAGGAAGCTAAGGGGTGATCTAATCCAGGTTTTTAAAATTATGAATGGGTTTGATAACCTAGATAGAGGTAGCTTTTTCGAAATATCTCAATATAATAGGACTAGAAATAACGGGTGTAAGTTGACAAGTAGAAGGTTCGAGACAGCAGTTGCCAAAAACGTTTTTACGCGTAGAATAGTAAATAGCTGGAATAGTTTGCCGGTAGAAGTAATTTGTAGCACGTCTATAAACATGTTTAAAAAATCGATTAGACGCATATGTTGGTAGATTGGGTACAGTTTAAGGTAGTGAAATTAAGGCTTTGTGGTTCTGAACCCACGTTAAATTGTAGGTCCCCTCCGGCACCATGGAGGACATGCACAATACACAATGACGAACACAGGTAGACCAGCCATGAGTGGATCTTAGGGTTTTTGTTGGTCTGAAACATTATTATATACTGTATATATATATTTTCTGGATTTGGGTAAAAAGCAGAACGTGTTTTGTTTCGAAAAATAATTATAGATCATCGAAGATGCCTTGTACAGTTGGTGCTCGTAATATACCATCGTTTATTTATGGTTGCATTATTGAACAATTCGAGTGTGGTAGAAAATGAGAGGCGAGAAGTCTTTTTTTTTTTTTTGGTTGTTTTGCAACTGGACGAGTTGATAACATCACTACAAATTTCCTTCAGACAATAAAAAAGCTTATAAACTAGAACCAGGAGGTCCATAAATAATTGTAGAACGAACACAAGCATCTGTTGCCGATGAGGGAGGTCTAATCCACGTAAAAGTTTTGAACACATCGCGAATAACAGGATTTTGTCATGGGAAACGGATAAACTTTAGTTACCTAAACCTAATTACTTAATTTAATTGATATTTCCTCCGATAGATGGCGTCTCATTAAATATTCTTGCTCATCATCATTGCACTAAATTTAAAGGGATTTTTCGACTCGAGTGTCGTCACTTTTAAACTGTATTTGTCTCCAGTGGACGAAGTCATGACGAGGATTCATATTTTGAAATCCATTAGTTTTTGCCAAAAAAAGTTCGCTTACAAACAATTTCTAAACTACAAAAAATTACCTATCTGGTAAAACTGTTTTTCTTTGGATATTTTATTCTTGTTTCGTAACTAATAAAATTTGAAAACCAATCATTAATTATTAGTAATTTGTTATGCTTTTAAGAAATGTTTCTAGGGGAACTTTTTTTTTCCCGAAACTACGCGCATATGCCGCAAGAATTAAATTTGTGCTATATATCACACCTTCACCTTCCCTCCCACCTACTGTCTCGGGAACGGACAAAAGGGGGGACTCGCGGGTTATTGTAGGCATTCTTAGAAGGTATGACGAGGGTGTGGACATCATCATCATCATCATCATCATCCGCCAAAACCGAAGATATCTTCAAAAGGTTTAAAAGTTACGTCTTTTTCATAATTTGGTTAAACTTTTAAATGCATTTTGATTTTTTTTTAAACTTTTGTCGCTTAGCCACTTCTTCCTTGGAGGGCGTCATTTGTATTAAACTTGTAATATAAGTATATGTCGTAGTCTGTAAGTTACTTCAGTTTTAAGTCTTAAAAATGTGTAGAATTTATAAAATCTATAAATGAAATTTGCGTTTAAATGTTGAAAATAAAGAGTAAAAGTCGGTGTCTGCGACGTTTCTTTACTTAAGTATTATAAAAATCTATACAAATCTTGAGGATCATATTTATTATATAATTTTATCTAATAATTATAAGTAATTAGTAGATTTTGGTCCGTAAAGCGATCACGCTCGCTGAAAGCAGTTTGCAATTGTATAGCGTATTGTCGTTTGTCACTATGAGACAAATGTAAAATCTTTTGTGAACTATTTCCAATAATAAAATTTACTTCTGTTACAAGGCTGCTCACAAAAAAAAAAATACACACACACACACACACACACACACACACACTTTATGATGGTTTGAACGACGGTTCAGGATGAACCTGCCGTCGACTCCTCTGTATATCGGGTGAAGTTTTTAGACATGACACTTTAAAAGGTTTTTATTTTTATTAAGTGAAATAAAAGATGAAATTTTGAGTGCATCTTCTCTACAAATGGGGAATTAGTCCGTTAGTGCAAAACATGGTGTATGTGATGCGCTCTCAGTTCACAATACTTTCGATAGAAAGTTCTGTCCAACAGATTTCGTAAAGTTTCTAATAAAGGAATATACTCTTCGGTGACTTTTATCCGTGACGTTATTTAAAAGATAAAATGTTTAAATAGAATCCCCACAACCCAATACAACAATTAAAAGCATCGCACGAACGAAACGCTTCTCACATTTCAATACATACTCTGTCCAGAGTACTCCAAAGAGTTAATGAGCTGAGAGGACATCGCGTAGACTCAGGCAGTGGTCGGCAACCTCTGACACGCGGGTCAATTGTAGTATATAGTATATAATATAAAATAAAACTATCATTACATGAAGAGCCGTTTTTTTTTTAAAATGTCCCGAAAATAGTGTATTTTGATTCAAATTTTGAACACTAACCCATTATCAAATTACCAATAAAACAAATTGACCTAGTTTCAAAAAAGGTTGCCTACCACTGAGTCATAGAGCATGTTTTGCGCTAGACAACTAATTCCTTATGTGTAGAGAAGGTAGAGTAAAAAATTCACGTTTTTATTTCACTTAATAGGAAAATACAAACCTCTTAAAGGGTAACGTGTTTAAAAAATCACCCGATATACTGTACACATATATAAAAGATGATGATGTCTCGGGGTTGTTTAATCTCCTTCGTAACAGAAAAGGTCACGCGAAGAAGGGAACCTACGGCTTCACGTGGGATCCGAGCCACTGGTCGATATATCATCTGGACGCAGAAGACGGGGCTCCCATCCAACTACTCTCCAGACGCAGTATCGCTTAATTTCGCTGATTTACTGGAAGCGGTGTTGTGACATGGCCACCGGGTAACTTCGTAAATGAAAGAACTATTTTTTTTTTTAAGGAAAATTTTACTACGTAGAAAAGTTTGTTATATAACTTGATATAACGAAAAGGACCGTATTATTTCAATCGTATTTAATTTCATATCAGGCTATAAGTGTTGACGATATTTTTACATTATGCAGTAATTGTGTTTTTTGGCTATTTTTAGCACTGATGGTGGTAGTTTTGCTGAAAATGCGATAAAAAAAAAAATTCGCATGCCAGCAAATCAATATGTGTGTATATATATATATATATATATATATATATATATATATATATATATAATGGAAATTTATCTATTTTTCAAAACCTGTATAAAATGATCGTGGTTTCTGTACTTAAATAAAAAATTTTAAAACTAATTTGCAAGTCTGAAGTCCATGACAGTAAAGACGTATAAATAAAGTTTGCTATCGAATGCAGCCGAATGCGAGGTTTTAAGGAGAGATATTTCATTCAGATTTCCTACGATATCGAATTTATAATTAGGAGTTGCCAAGTAGTTAATTTATAACAAAATACGCTATAATGTACCGACAAACTGACTTTAATGTTACGTAGCTTAATGTTATACGATTTTCTTATGGGTAATTAAGATTTTAGGTTCTTTTACAAGATATTTGTGTGCATAACACCGATCGTCTGATGTCAGTGCCTCATTCCAAGGCACTGTTTGCAGTCCGCATTGCAGAGTATCGAGCTGCCTGTTGGAAGTGCCACACACCACCAGATTAATCAATTTTCTCAAATTTTACTTTATACGATAGTCTAGTAATGACGTCATGGAACTATTTGCAAATAAAAAGTAAAAAGAGCAAAGGCTTTTCACGGTTCGACACGAACCAACTTTGGAGCATTATTAATATATATATATATATATATATATATCACGAATAACATTTTCATACGAATAGGTTTGTTCCTTCAGTAAAGTATCAGGTCTTCAGTCCGGATTCTTGTTCTTTTTGAAGTACGAGTGGATCAGAAGGCTAAAATGTCTGATCCGATGGGTCTAATCTTCACTCATAAATAAATAAATATTTTATTTTATAGCCAGATTCAGCAATTGATTACTCGGAAGAGTCAATATGGCTGAATTTAAGAGATGAATTTAATATTCTCTCTCTCTTTCTCTCTCCAAATCATTTACGAGAGAAATATGAAGTGTGCGTGTGTGTTAGAGAGAGAGAGATTATTTTTTAACCCTCTTTCATGTCTATTTCGCATGCCACATGCACTAACTTTGCGAAAGGGGGCAACTCTTCCAAAATGGTGATTTTTACTATTCCTTCCCCCTTCCTCTCTGCCGAGCTGGATTTAGGTCTTGGTAGGAAATAAACTTTAGATAAAAACTACAGACAAAGAAGAGAAAAAGTCTCGGACAACAACAACAGCAGAATACAAGTTAAAAAAAAGAAACTTTCTCCAAATGTACTATTAAGAACGGACAATCTGTCAAAGAAACCAATTCTTTACTATTTTACAATGGTTGAAGTTTTCTATACCAACGACAAACTATTAATAAAAGAACATTCTATAACCTGGTGAAGACAACAAAAACACAATCCCCCAAAATTGAACGTTTCATGTAGTTAACCATTTTATAAATTGATTGCATTGGTTAGCGAGATCGGTATTAAAAAGAAAAATGACTTACAACCGATAAAAATTGTCTTATAAAACTGCTTTTCAAACTGACGCCATTATTTTCAGCGTAAATCATTTATTCTCTTCGACGAGCAGGGAATGAATGTTTTCATAAAGTAGTAAAACATTTAATCAAGTTTATTTATACCTTTATTGATACCTAAAAATGTGGGAACATTCACCGTTGGCGGTTGATCTTTTCCCACATTCACTCATCTTCTCTCGAAATGATGGAACATGCATATGGACGACATTGTCAGTAAGCGCAGTTCGAAGAAGAGGATTGCCAATTCTCAGTCGTGGTTTAATTCGGTATCATCCCATTGAATGTGATTCCCATTTCATCTCGCGGCCAAGAGTGAGAATTTTAAAGGAGGCAACTCTCAAATAGATTCATTCTCACTTTGTGCTATTTTTATGCTCATCCACGGCCTTTCCACTTTGGTCCAAGTTAAGTTAGGTTACGCTAGGTTAAGTTAGGCTTAGGTTAGGTTAAGTTAATTAAGTTTTGGGTGGAAATATTAGTCATTCTCATTTGGCGTCTTTACCATGAACGAGAATGGGAATTCTTTATCAAGTGAAAAACTCCTACTCAAATGTGGATTTCTCACTTTGTGTATTCTCAATCACGGACTCGGAATAGGAATGGGAATAACATTAAGTGGGAAGTAATCGTTAAGTTCACGTTTCAGACTTTCAGGTTCTGAAGTTAATTATTTTAGTTTCAGCGTCAAGAACTATCAGAACTGTATGGTACTCGAACCAAAGAATTTAGAACCAAGAACCAAAAATCAAAGAATTTAGGTTACTTCGATGCAGTACGCTAAAGAAGGTTAAGAAAATGTTATTGCAGCTGAAAGATATTACGAAATCATTATACAGTATATGCTCATGTGAACATCCAAACCAGTAAAGTATCTTCCACATCAGACTGTACATAACTCTACTACCCCAATTTCTGACACCAAATGATTACTTGCTAGTCACTAACTATAGAAATACCCAAAAATCATACCATTTCCTGTTAGAATCTTCGCTGGAGACGCAGTACACTGCTCTCAAACCTTAATCAGTGTTTATTGGACCTATTGTAGATAATACGCCTTTCATCGACATTGCGAGTACTTAACCTAACCTATAGCCTATGCAGTGGAAACTAATGTAACCTGACTAGTCCTAGCCTAGCCTGAGAACTTAATCTAAATCCCAAAAGGCTTCTCGAAAGAATATCTTCTCGAAGAAATATCGCACGATCGTCTTTATCTGGTAAACAACTCGGGGTTCGAACTCTTTTGAAAACCTTTCAAAATGGAAACAGTCCAACTGAAGATAAATAAATGCTTCAGTGAAACACTTTCAAACAATGTCTATAGAAGAGATACAGGAATTACATCAGTTAAAGGCATTTCCATAATGGAACACCTCATAGATACAATATGTAGGGGTACGTCGTAACCAATATCGTAACTTCTCGTTGATCAGCGAAATTAAACGAAAGTGGGTCCGGGTAGTAGTTGGATGGGAGACTGTCCAAACGTTTCCAGATGATGTAGCGACCGACCCCTGGTTCAAATCCCACGTAAAGCTATAGGTCTCCTTCGTTGGGGATTTTATTTATTTTTACACGGTTATTATTATATATATATATATATATATATATATATATATGATACACACAGACCGTGCATGGAACAAGGAACTCTTCTAGGAAAATTAAATCCACTATAGTCCGAATAAGTAATGGTAAATGACTATAGTAGATTTAATTTTCCTAGAAGAGTTCTTGTGCCATGCACGGTCTGTGTGTATCATAAAAAACCTCAGGGAGCCATTCTGAGTTCGTTCCCATATATATATATATATATATATATATATATATATATATATATATATATATATAAGATAAAGAGTAAGATTTAGCCAGAAAATAATTTACAAAGTACAGCCCCGCCCATACACGTATTCGGGGTACGAGCAGCTCGCATCATCATTACCATGTATAAAATTGTATATAGAGGATCAATGTGCTAACGAGACTTCAGTACATTGTTCATTACCACTCGTAGGAAGAACATATTAATTTAATTTATGCATAATAATAATAATAATTAATAATATAAAAACAAAAACACTACTTTATAGAAGAGTGATTATGGCGTTGTGACCTCTTCAAGGCAAACATTTTTATCGTCGGACAACATCAACATCAACAATTCTTAACTAGAATGTATCTTTCCAGACGAAGACAGCGAAAAATTAAACTATCCAACGTATCCAACCCAACCCAACCTAATCTAAGCGCAATGTAACATAACCTAACCTTACCTAATTCAGCCTAATGTGACCCAACCTAACCTAGTGTGTATAATATTAAAACTATTTTTCTGTGAAACCCATTTTGCCATTTCCTCTTTTGATAATAGCATTATAGTGTTTTCCCTTTTTTACCCCTCACTCCCTATCCCATTTTTATCTCCCCTCTTCCTACTTTTTTCTATTATGATTCTTTATCGCCCAACCCTGTCTACCCCTTTTTTTTTAAAAATATTTCCCCTTTCCTCTAATTCTCCCCTCTTTTCTTTCCCCTCATTCTTCTCTAATACACAATTCCCCTCATTTTTTTCTTCTTCCTTTTACGTTTACGGAAATCTCTCTCTCTCTCCCCCTATATATATATATACTTCGTTAACCTCGGTCAGGTTCCGTGTGTTGGATTCTCTTCACACGAAGGTCAAGCTGGTGGCCCCGCCTCTAGGCCTGGCTTGGTGGAGGAGCGAGTTGCTCTCTTGCGCTCTCCTCCGCACATAGCCCATATATATATATATATATATATAAATTCGGTTTGCCGGAGCCAGACACAAGTTCCCAACGGAAGGTACTTTAAACGACTTAACCTAACCTACCCTAGCGTAACCTAACCTAACCTAATCTATCGGACAATAACGTTGATTTTGTCAAATAGATGATATGTCGTAAGAGTGTTCCCAACCACCCCACTAAGTAATACAGAGTATTTCTCCTTGGTGGTGCCGCGTTCGCTGCAGAAAAGGCACCCTATTTCAGCCCCCCTACCACCTCCACCCCCTATCACTCCCCCATCTTCACAATATCCCCTTTTTGCATCAGTACTTCACCCCCATCCAATCCCCGTCTCCTAGTTCCTCCCTCCACTCCCCCACTCCCTAGCGTTCTTCTCTCTTTCTCTCTCTATTCTCCTCTCGGGTACCCACCACCTCCTATTCCCTATTCATCCCCCCAAGAACAGACTCTCTACTCTCCCCATCCTCCACCCCCCTCTACCTCCATCCCTTCCCATAGAATGTACTCTGTGAACCTTCGCCAACTTGAAGGTGATCTTCCTATGGCAGATACACCTACGAACACTCTAATATATATATATACAGTATATATATTTTTAGTTAGTTAGTTAGTTAGTTAGTTAGTTAGTTAATTAGTATAGTTAGTAGGTGAATAGGTAAATAAATAAATAGCTAAATAAAAAGATAAATAAATATTATTTGTTTACAAAATCAAACAGACAAACATAGCAAGTTAGCAACACTACAAATGCTACTATACCAGTTCGGAGAATGCAGTTAGAAACTAGAAGTGTACTAGAAAACAAGTTTAGATGAAGTTCATGCTAGTAAACACGTTTAAATGGTTTTTAAATGAAAATTTATTTAATGGTTAGTAAATACCCTGAGAACACTGATTTCGGCACTTATTTTATATGACCTAAACCTGAATAATTTAAACACAGTGTATATGTGGGTAGGGGATTTGTTTGGCTCTATCTGGCATTCATACACTCATTTGTTGTATTTCAGTTGTCTGCTCC